>SNRZ01000335.1:0-26020 GCA_008729115.1 Dirofilaria repens | reverse complement strand
ATCCAACCGATCTCTTGCAAGCAATTTCCAGTATATAGTTTAGGACCCTTTTTTTGGTAGGCGTAGTTAATGGTACTGTTGTGATTATAAGAGAAAGTGGGCGTGGCTATAGCTTGTAGACAAAGCATACAATTTGAGCTTACATCTTACATAATACAAAAAAAACGCACGTACACTTTATGTCCATGCATAAAAAATCCAACACAAAGAAATCACTGTATTCTCCTTTGGTTTTTTGACATCTTTAATTTTCTAGATATTTTAAATTGACTACATTAATTTCAATTATGGAATTTGTTATTGTAGTCAAATCCATTTCTTATTTAATTCCATCATTTGGATATTTTCCTTATATTTGCTAAGATATAGCGCCGAATTGTTTAGATCTTCACGGCAGAAACATGAAATTTTTTTTATCACAATAATTTGTTGCATAACATATTCGAAGACAATTGATGCTTGCGTGGATTTTTCTCAGACTTCGAATCGCTATTGCATAATGCTTAAGATCTTCTAACTTTGTTATTCATAACTTTTCTTTGTTATGTAGTCAACTTTTGTTTAGATTACTTCGTTGTAACTAGGGACAATATTTCTTTCCTAACACTCTATAAAACTCATTTTGTTTTAAGTTCTATTGGTGATTTTTCTCTACTAAGAGATAAACATCTAGTCATTTCATCATTTCATTGTACTAATTCTATCATGAATTATCTGAGTTTATAGACCATCCAATTTTCTTGTTACCTAATATTCTCGCAGGTGATTTACATTTAATAAAGACTTTCGTTCTGCTGTAAATTCTCACTTTTAGCATCCATTTGTCGCAAATTCCTTCCATTATTTTGTTGATTTTCACTATCAATTATTTCTTCATCGAGAAACATTTCGTTTTTGTTAAGCTGAGCTGATTTAACCAGACTTAAAAAATTTTCATTGATTGTATGATTTTGCAAATTGCTATTCGTAATATATAGCAATATTTATATTTCAGCTATGAAATTCTTATAGCTCAGAATTCTTTCATATGCTATCAAAATTAGGAATGAAATACAATGTTTCACAAAAAATTATTGAAGAAATCACAAAAAATTACTAAATTAAATCAATCCATAACTGAAATCAAATCATAATTTTTTATGTTTTCCTGATAAAAATTTATAAACCAAACTTTGTTTCTTCGGAAGAAATTGTTGATGATTGAGATAATGTCGCTATTAACAATTCCATCCGCAAGGTTACAAAAAAAATTGAAATTTAATTATATGTAAAATGTTTTTGTTATTGATATATTGATATATTAAATCATTATTTATACCAATCTATATTTTCCAAACGAGAGAATCGCATAAAAAATGATAATATATGCATTTAAGTGAAACTCATTGTTATTGAGAATTCTTTTATTGATTTCAGAAAATATAAAGATTATTCAGTGAAATTATGGGACATTGTCTATATTATATTACTATGCTATGTCCAATATTACTGGTTAACTGCCATGAAGATGAAGAAAATACGACAAATTCTTTCGACACAGGAAATGAGTATCATACGGTAAAAAAATACATGGCAATCGCACTGTTTTCTTTATTTCTGCTGTACGGTATTGTTAGCAACATACTTATGGCAATTGTATTCTGCTGCAGACGAGACAATTTTCACAGTCATGAATTTATTCTTATCATATACCAACTTATAATTTGTAGCTTCTTGGATTATATTCCACAAGTAGCTATTGTTTTGTTTGGAATACAAATGATCAAAAATAGTTATGACAGTAGGTTTTTTTCTTCGTATCTTTATATCTCATTGATTTTTTTGTTGTTCATTTAGAAAATATACATAATTTAAAATCATGGACACTAATCTTTTAGCTGCATTTTCTGTTACTAAATATAACTGAATCGAATTTCTTTCACAGACATGTGATAAGTACATTTATAATTATTTTCCATCTAACAATTTCGCGTTAATTAATTGATTTTTATTATTACAGCATATAAGACAAGATGGATTTACAGTATGTTTGCTGCTATGAATACGCTTTCCTTTTTAGCCAGATTGCATTTTACATTTCTATTGGCGGTGAATCGCTTTATAGCCATAAGTTTACCGAAATTCAATGATTTTTTCGAATCGATAAAGTTCTATTTTCTCATCGCTTTCATATGGTTGTCAGTTGTCGGTATGATCCATTAATATTTCATGCAATTCTTAAAATAATCATGAAATCTAAAGGAGGCTACTTTTAATCATTATCATCGCTGAAATAACAGTGTATGGTACATCTGTATCTAATTTTTAAAAAATTTCCAACGAAGAACTTTTTTAGAAAGGAAAATTTATTTTCTACTCAATTCAATCGCCACAAATTTCAATAGCTAATAAATATACAGGCGTATAAGTTGGTTGAATAATTGGAATTTAATTATGTTTCTTTTATTCATCATAGCCTCATGCATGGAGTAATCTCGGGTCATAGCCAATATATGAGTCGTTATGATCTGCTATACTATTCCATATTTATAATAACTGCTTTAAAATTTTAAAACAATTTTTAGTGATATCATTTATGGAGTTTCATTACTGTACTAAAACTTTCAATGTTTCGAATTTCGGTTGGTCTACTGATTGCACAGAATGCATGGGAGAAGATAGCGAAAGTTTTTCTTAAGTTCGTATTTTTAAGTTTAAATTTTGTTTTTCAATGATATTGACATACTGTAAAAAGAATCGATATGAAATATATTTTTCAATTTTTCATTTTATTTTTTTCAGAATTCGTTATGCTTGGACATTGATATTACCTATAGTAATGTTTGCAATGTATATTTCAATTTTCTGCAGCGTACGTAGCAAACGTCTGATCACTTCGGATCAAGGTAGAACAAAAGATAACATTACATGTTTTGCATTTTGTATAATCAAAGAAATAATATAAATCGATTTTATTTGTGATAAATTTTTTTTCGATTTTTTTTTTAAAAACATTTCAGAAATTTTCGAAATTAGTAAAATTAATTTCAGCCACTTCAAGAATGTTTACGAGAAATAAAGCGAATAACAGAGATTCGAACTGTTAAACACGAACAGTCGATGTTAATTCAAGCAGCATTAGTATGCGGTGCAATAGAAATTGAAATTATCAGTTTCAACTTTTTGTTAAAGTTTGCTGTTGAACTTTTCGGCAAAAAAGCTGAAGTTCCAATTAATATTTTTATTAATTGCTATGTAATTCTAAATACAGCTATGCTACCTACTGTCAATTTAATTTTCGTCAAACGATTTCGTAATGAAATCAAGCATTTTGCTATAAAATTGCTATCCAAAATGAACATGAAGAAAGTATCTGCTGTGGTACCAACTATTTCCATAGTTTTAGCTAAAGTTCGCCCAATTTCAGCTACGCATTAGCAGATAATTGCTGTGCATTCGAGACTATAGAGCATTTGAGCCTCATATTTTTGTCCATTCCATGTTTTTTGTAAGTCAGTGATTCTCTTTCATTAGATATTATCGATAATTGATAATACATATGATGAAGAGTGCTGTTTCATTAAAATGAAATCAACAAGTTTATATTATATAATACGGAATATAATTTAAGAAATAATGAATGAATCAAGCTTCTATGTAACATTTAAATGTCTAACAATAAAACGGTAGCAAAAAATAAATTCAACTTTGAAATTGCTGAAGTAATTACCATTGTTCTCAAATACAATCATTCAAATATAATCACCTAAAAAGTTTGGTGCTAATTAGTTGTTCATTTATTCAAAATTTGATGAAGTTGATGTTCTGATATGGTTTTCCTCTTATCAGCCAACATTTTTATCATCGTTTTCGAAGAAATACAAAAAAGTCGTAAAACTTAATGCATTAAAAGATCTGAGTAATAAACATATTCCATAAAGTTATCTTCTTCAAGCAAATTTTTTAATCAACTTTATTGAAATATTGTAATAAAAAACAAATTCACATATAGTAAGTCCATATCAAATTTTCAATTATTCTTCAAGCAGAGATAATTTATTTGAAATAAGTAGACCAGCTATGCAAACCTTCAGCATGGAAAAAGAGACAAAATAAAATTTTGATACTTTGATACAATTCCATGAAGAAGATTAAAGCTGAAGCAATCAAAAACTTTTGTTTTCATAGTTTCTCGAAAACAAGAAAAAAAGATACATCTGTTCAATTGTACACTCAAATATCGTATATAAACGAATCAAATACAGATAGAATTATCTTCAACTTTATCATTTTCATTTGCCTGCTCAGCCAAAATCCCTTAACCTCATTTTCAAATTACTAAATTGTCTCTTTTCCCATGATAAACCTTTTTAATAAGTAAATCGCAATATTTTAAAAAAATTTATGCGTGTGTGCATATTAGTTGGATTATTGCTCTAAATTGGCTTATGTCTTCGTCGTTATTTTTTACGTGTCTAAATTTATTTACGTGTCCGACGTAATTGATTCTCGGTTTTGGTTTACGTGTTCGTCATTACTGAATTGCGTGTTCGTTGTCTCTCAATAAATAAGCAGCGAATACATGAACAATGAAGATAATAAAAATAAAAAATAAAATGAATAATTCACTCAACCTCTTTTGCTGTCATTATGTAAAGGGTTGACATATCATTAAACTATTAATTTTGCTTAAGAATTAATGATTCATTATGAAATCACTTCATGATTGCAAAATTCATGCATATTCGATTTTTAGACAGAAAAATGAAGAAACTTTTCATAGTTCTTGGCTTAGTGATTCTTTCTGTTGCATTACCTTCTGCATCAGAATCAGAAGAAGAGGTAATTTCTTCAGTTCAGTTTCTCAACTTTTAATAATATCAAATTAAAAGTAATCAGCAACAGGAATAATGACCAAATAAGGAAGATAAGGAATATATATTGAAGAGAATACATGCTAATCAAGTGCACTACTTCTTGGATTGGAGAAAAAGAAAAAGATTATGTTCAAGTCATTTTTTCGATCAAAATTTTCATAAAAGTATCTTTATGATTTCAGAGTGTATCTTTTGAAGACAGCGACGAAAGTTATACAGAAGATGATGAAGTCATAAAGAAGAACACAATGATCATGCAACTGAAGACGATGAATATGTAACTAAAGGAAAATTTGTTGAAAGTGATGGTAAGTAAGTCGTTTCAATCTTTCAAGTATTTAAATTCCTGAAAACTTCATTAAAACTTTAGTTCGCAACCATATGTGTTCTTCTATCCATCCTGCAGCGCTGTTCCGCTACTCGAAATATAATTTCGCTATAATATGTTTTAAATTTCTTCATTTAAATAATGCGATTCAATAACTTTCCCAATACATTACAGATGATTTCCAATATGGACTGATTCGCTTACATTTCATTTTAATTTCTTGCAGAATGAAACACTGCAAAACTCATGAAGCTTGCTATGACCAACGTGAACCGCAATCGTGGTGCATATTGAAACCGCATCAATCATGGACGTAAGCACCTTATGATTATTCTAACGAAAAAAATAGTTTAGATAAGAATTTTCGATGCCTATTAATCAGAATTTCCGATTCCTATAAGTCAGAATTTCCTTCTAAATCAATATCCATAAATGTCTATAAAATCCATAAATTTCGCAATAAAATTGAGAACTTTTTGTCTTAGAAAAAGAGGTTGTTTCTGCGAATCAAAAAAGCATGCATGCGTTATCGAGCGGAAGAGCGGCGACAACTTTGAATATTCATATTGCTCACCACGAAAAGACTGGCAGTGCTCATATGATTAATAACCTGTAATTACCTATTCCTTTGTTATTTCCATTTTAATTCCCTTCAAAGACTAACATTTCACAATGTCTGTTATGTATTCTAATTTTTCTTAAATAAAATCTATTGCATTGCATAATGTATAAGCGCACAGAATAGCATAAGTGATGATAATTCGAAGGAAATAAGTTATAATTAGCTTTCTGATTAATAAATATCAGTGATAATCCGTCTTTATGCAACTTTGAAAAAGTTTGCAGAAAATCTATTCAGTTTACTCGAATATATATGAAATGATTAGCTCATTATTAAGTGAAAATCGATTTCAAAAAAATATAAATCAAAGCTAAATGAATCGGAATAATTAATAAAAGTTTGAATTAATTGGGTGACTTGTTTGACTTGTTTGAAGATTTTAAGCTTCTCTTAAGTAAGAGATCTATGATCAATAAATCACAATGCTTTCAATCTTCTTGTATAATCATGAAAGCTCTTTTGTTGTTTAAATATGCGATACAAAACGATGAAAAAAAATACAGGCTTCAAAATTTTAATAATCTTAAAATTAAAAAGTGATTTAAAATGAGAAAATCAAAAGAAAAAATTTTGAAAATAATTTTGCTGCTATTTGAAGTATTTACAGAAGAATTAATTGGTATTTAATTATATAAACATCGTTATTCATTTTTTCAAAAAGCTCAGAAATGAATTATATAATAACTGATTAAATCTTATTCATTCATATCAATTAATGTTCATAAACATGAACAATCAATTATTTTATACAAATTTGAAATAAATTATTATTTAAAAAGTGATTACAATTTCAATTTTAGTTAAATTTTCTCGAAAATCATGTCAATTATGAATAGAAGAAAAGCATTTAAAAGGAAGAGAGAATCATTTTAAAAAGTCGATGAATTCTTTGTTGATCGTAAAAAAAATTTATCTACTGAAAACTTGATAGAACAAACTTCATGGATTAAACATATTTCTGTACGAATTATGAATTTAACTTATTGTTACTTGTCTAATTTATCAAAAAATTTTTGTTTAAATCTATCGATTACTGAAATTGGAAATAGACTAAGAGTCTTTGGCATGTTCGAAATCATATAAATTACAGATCAAGTTAAAAAATAAAGTCACAATCAATTGATCATTTTTGTTTTCATTTCTTTTATCTTCAGTTCAATTTTATTACTAACAATTACTTTTCAAATGAATTTCAGAAAATTAAAAAGTGATTTAAAATGAGAAAATCAAAACAGTAAAGTATTTGTGAACTAATTTAACTTATGATGTTATTCAAAATCGAAGGCTTATGTAAATTTATGCAAATATTTATGCAAATAAAAATCGTGTAATTATATACAATTGGTAGTAGAATTCAATATTGTTTGGGTAAAAAGATGGATTCATCGAATGATTTTTATTAATGAATTATTCATCGCCAAAAAGCTTCTTGTTAACAGAAGAGTATTTGAAATTCATAAAAAGTTGAGCGTTTTGGATTTGGAAATCACTTTATCAAGACTAATTTTAATATTTAGTGATTTGCCAGCATTTCAAACAACGCAGTTAATTCTAGAAAAAACAAATTCATTGCTGACGACAGATTTTATTATTTTAATTACATAAAAATATATTGCCGTAAATCTTTACTGCTAACAATTGGAAATAATGATGGAAACAAATTGAATAGAAAAGCATGGAAACAAATTCAATAGAAAAACAAAAAGATTTTACAATTTTTATTGTTTTAGAAAATTTTGTATCCTTGGCTTGCATAAACTTATGTTATAAAAGAGACTGATGGAAAAAGGAAATTTTTTTGGTTCTATTTTACTTATATCAGTGCATATTTCATAGTTAACTTATTTTATTTTCAAAATTTTTTCTTTTGATTTTCTCATTTTAAATCACTTTTTAATTTTCTGAAATTCATTTGAAAAGTAATTGTTAGTAATAAAATTGAACTGAAGATAAAAGAAATGAAAACAAAAAATGATCAATTGATTGTGACTTTATTTTTTAACTTGATCTGTAATTTATATGATTTCGAACATGCCAAAGACTCTTAGTCTATTTCCAATTTCAGTAATCGATAGATTTAAACAAAAATTTTTTGATAAATTGGACAAGTAACAATAAGTTAAATTCATAATTCGTACAGAAATATGTTTAATCCATGAAGTTTGTTCTATCAAGTTTTCAGTAGATAAATTTTTTTCACGATCAACAAAGAATTCATCGACTTTTTAAAATGATTCTCTCTTCCTTTTAAATGCTTTTCTTCTATTCATAATTGACATGATTTTCGAGAAAATTTAACTAAAATTGAAATTGTAATCACTTTTTAAATAATAATTTATTTCAAATTTGTATAAAATAATTGATTGTTCATGTTTATGAACATTAATTGATATGAATGAATAAGATTTAATCAGTTATTATATAATTTATTTCTGAGCTTTTTGAAAAAATGAATAACGATGTTTATATAATTAAATACCAATTAATTCTTCTGTAAATACTTCAAATAGCAGCAAAATCACACGGAACATTAACATATTTGGCTTGAAAACATATCGAATGATATTCATTAAATGGAATAAATACAGATTTGTCCTATTTCTGTCAAAAAATGTTAAGCACTGTTTACAATGCATACGGTAGATGAGGGATACTGTATACATGAGAACAAACATTTGGAATCAGTAAACAAGGTATTATTATTATATTAGCATGTTCGACTAGTACAATTCTTCAGACTTTGTTTCTGATGCAAAACTTGCTGATTTTGCAATTTTTTCCTTCTTAATCGATCTGTCTATCCAACAGTTATATTCAAATTAATTTTTTAACATAAAAATATGATATTGCAAATGATTGAGAAATTAATATTTATAAGCATAAAAATATGATACTGTAAATGTTTGAGAAACCAACATTAATAAATACAATGTTTATAAATATCGCAATAAGAAATAAAGTGATTTGACATAAACTTTGCATTATTAATGACATCAAATATATATGTTATTAAATTACTTCGAAAAAGAAACAAATAAATATTCTCATAGAATAATGACATATTAATGGAAAAACAGTAAAAATAGGTTAAAATTATTTTTATCAAAAAAAGTTTTTTAAAAGACTAAACTTTTATACTAATATCGAATTATTAATATAACTGATCGATTTGTGAATTGAATGCACAAAACATGAGAATTTTTATGATCGCAAGGATATTTATATCAAAAATTCAATTTATAAATATTTTTTCAATTCGAAAGTTACTAGCTTTCTTGTTATTTAACATTTTATAAAAAATTTTTAATTTAAATTTTAAAAAATTCCAAAATGCATTTAAACAATAGAAATAGAATCAAGATATGAAAAAATAAAAACTATTAATGGAAACTTGACAGAGCTCGCAATTTGAGCTGATGATGCAAGTATATTAGAATTAATAGTATCTCGTGGATATGCATATCTGTTCAACAAATTGCACCCCCTTGATATTACTTTATACGATAGCAGGATTCGTCAATTTCCATTCCCATAAACTGTTGTGTATTTACAAGTAATTAATCAATTGATTAATTAACATGATAATTAACTTTCTAGTTTGGCTGGTCGATTAAAATAGCTTTTTATTATTATCTGAAATAACTATAACAAGCAAGTTGGAATAAAAAATCCAGAGAACATAAGGGAATTTTCTGGCATACTAAATTTCATATTTAAAATATTCAAATTAATTCTGATCTTAGTAACTATAACTAAATCAGATTAATTTATCGGATAGAAATTCTATAATCGTTAAAATAATTTAAAAAACAAAACCACGAACTTAAATTATATAGATTCGAAATTTCTTAAAATTTTCCTTTAATAATTGTCATATAATATCTTATAATAAAGTTTTCTTTGATGAACATTTTACTCATTCAACATGATAATTAAATTCAATCTGGATATTCAAAAATTTCATAAACCTGAGTGAAAGTTTAATAGCATGAGAGCATTTGCAATATTCATTTCAGCAGCTTAATCCATTTAAGTTTTGCTTACTAGCAAGATACACATACATATAATGAGCTTTTTTATTCATAAATTAATAGTAAATAATCACGTGAACACTCATTGAAAAGAAATAAAATTTAAAGAAAACGAATGCTATAAAATTCTTGTATTTTATATTTGAACTAAACTCATTTCATTCATTTCTTTCTATAATAAATTTTCTTATTCAATTTATTTCACTTCTGAAGTAGAATATTCCAGTCAGTTTATTGAAATGTGCTACAGAGTTTTATTTAGTTCATTAAAATTTTCAGACATATAATGATTTTATATCGGTTTTTTTAGAATATTCGCAGTGAAAAATTTGAGTTAATGCTTATCATTATCATAAACTTATTTTGAAATTTCAAGGTTGCATATGGATTTAATCAACTGTTTTCATTATTTAATATTATCTATTAAATTTAAATCTGAAATATTTGTGATGATAAATTTTATAGTATGTTAAGATGCTTTTCATTGATCTCCTCATGTTTATTCTTCTTCAACATATTTTCTGACAATGTCTTTTCTTTTTTTCCTTTTTCATCATCATCATAAATTCGCTATTTTATGTTGATACTCACCCTAAATTCGCTAATTTACCTTGATACTTGACGATTAAAGGGAATAAGAAAAGTATTGCGTAATAGTAATCCTTTTTTTTGAGACAAAAATGAATTAATAAAACTGAGTATTTTCAGGTATGAAAATTTTGAATTAAAATCTCCATAATTGAGGTTTTGAACGATTAGTGTAGATCACAGTTTAGGGCTATCGAAGCGAGCAGAAACAAATAATGTTATGCTATCAATGAATGTTGCTATAGAAAGTGACACTGTGATGTTTTTTAAGAAATTAATGAAAGAGACTATTTGTTTTAATTCTTACTAAAAATTGCTAAATGAAACTGAAAAATTCATAGCAATATTAGCAATCACAAAAAAATTATTCAACAAATCGAATAGCTTAAACTTGCAGGAAAAAATCTATAATTATGCATATATCTCTGATAACGACGAATCAAGCGGATAAAAAAAGTGACGCTGAAGTTTTGGTATTAGCAGTTTCTATTTCAATACAAAAATAAATTAATTTTGCGATTAAATTTCTTTCACATCTTAAATTAGGAGCGAAATTGAATGACTTAGAAAAGATTGTTGAAAAAAAAAACTAAGAAAACCGCTATGCACATTAAATCAGTTAAGAATTAAAGTCGAATCATAATTCTGTACATTCGCTATACACATTAAATCAGAAAATTAACAAATGAAGCAGTGGCGATGCTCTCAATTTTGGTTACGTAATAATTAAAATTTAATTATACATAAATTATCAAATATATTCAATATGTATTTTCGAAATGACAATATATACATTCTAAATGTTACAACGTTTTGGTATTGAGAATTTTTTCATTGATTTTAGAAAATAAAAAGATTATTCAGTGAAATTATGCGACATTGTTTATATTATATTACCATACTATTTCCAATATTACTGGTTAACTGCCATGAAGATGAAGAAAATACGACAAATTCTTTCGACACAGGAAATGAGTATCATACGGTAAAAAAATACATGGCAATCGCACTGTTTTCTTTATTTCTGCTGTACGGTATTGTTAGTAACATACTTATGGCAATTGTATTCTGCTGCAGACGAGACAATCTTCACAGTCATGAATTTATTCTTATCATATACCAACTTATAATTTGTAGTTTTCTAAATTTTATTCCACAAGTGGCTATTGTTTTGCTTGAAATACGAAAGACCAAAAACAGCTTTGATGGTAAGTTCTTTCCTTTTTACCTTTCACAACTCATTCATTTGGAAAATACGCATAATTTTAAGTTAATAATAATGATCTTTTAACTATATTTTCTGTTACTGAATGAAATCAAATAGAATTTCTTTCATAGAGGTATGATAAGCAAATTTAAAATTATCTGACAGTTTTGCGTTAATTAAATAATTAACATTTTAGCATATAAGACAACGCTAACTCACAGTATATTCGCTACTATGAATACACTTTCTTTTTTCGCTACATTGCATTTTACATTTCTGTTGGCGGTGAATCGCTTTATAGCCATAAGTTTACCGAAATTCAATGATTTTTTCGAATCGATAAAGTTCTATTTTCTCATCGCTTTCATATGGTTGTCAGTTATCGGTATGATCCATTAATATTTCATGCAATTCTTAAAATAATCTTGAAGCTAAAAGAAACTATAAACTTTCTAATCATTATTATCGCAGAAAGCGATAATAGCATACGTTACATCTGTATCTAAAAGTCTTTAGAAAAATTTTCAAGAATTAAAAAAAAATTTTTTTTCTAAAGAAATTTATTTTCTAATCAGTTCAATCGCTACAAATTTCAATGGCTATTAAACATACAAGCATACAAGTTGATTGAAATAATTAGAACTTAATTACTTCTCCTTTATTCATCGTAATCTCATCGATAGAGCAATCTCGAGCCATACTCGACATATGAATGGGTATTTTATTATGATCTACCATATCATCTCAATATTTATAATTACAGTTAGTTGCCTTGAAAATTTAAAACATTTTTCAGTAGTATCATTCATAGAATTTCACTACTGTACTAAAACCTTCAATGTTTCGAATTTCCGTTGGTTCACTGATTGCACAAAAGGCATGGGAGAAAACAGCAAATTTTTTTTAAGTTCGTTTTTTAACTTAAATTCTTTTTTTGCAAATGATGGTCATCAGTTGAAATCCACTGTACGTGCTATAAAACAGAAAGCACTTTCTTCTGTAGGAGTTATACTTCTCAATTTTTCGTTTCTTTGAAACAGTTCATTCCATCTGTTTACATTTTTACCTATGCTATTCATTTATTTCATTTAGAATTCGTTATGCGTGGACACTGGCGTTACCTATAGCGATGCTTGCAATGTATATCTCAATATTCTGCAGTGTACGTAGCAAGCGACAACGCATTTCAAACCAAAGTAAAACAAAAGGTAACATCACGAAATCAATTTTATTTATGAAAAATATTTTTTATTAATTTTTTTAAAATATAATTTAGAAATGTTTGAAATTCGTGAAATCATTGATAGTTTTTCCTATTTCATCTAATTCTGAAACGGAGTAATTCATTTTAGTCGCTTCAAGAATGAATACAGGATACATAGCTAATGATAGAACGAGAATTGGTAAACAAGAACAGTTGATGTTAATTCAGGCAGTGCTAGTTTGTGGTGCAGTGGAAATTGAAATTATCTGTTTTAACTTTCTATCAAAGTTTGCTGTTGAACTTTTCGGCAAAAAAGCTGAAATTCCAGTCAATATTTTTATTAACTGCTACGTAATTTAAATGCTGCTATGCTACCTACCTAAATTTAATTTTCGTCAAACGATTTCGTGACGAAATCAAACGTTTTGCTATAAAATTGCAATCAAAAATTATGGGTAAAAAGAAAACATTTACTGTAGCACCAACTGTTACAATAGCTTTGACTAAAATTCATCCAATTTCTCGTACACAAAAGACAATAAATGATTTTTAAACAATCCGAAACATGCATTCTCCAAGTCATCCAGTCTATAATTAATAGCATTTTTCTTGTCTTGAGAATAATGTTCTATTGTTTCGTGCTGTAATGTTCTTATAGTCCAATGCATGTAGATCTTTTTCCATTAGATATTATCGATAATTGAAATGCATGTAATGAAGGGTGTTATTCTATCAAAATGAAATTATCAAGAAAATTTACGCAATGCAAAATGTTTAGTATAAGCCAAGCTTCAATGTGACATTTTAACATCCACCAGCCAAATGAGCGTTTAAAAAAATTAGTTAAAAAAAATAAACTCAAGTTTAAAAACGAAAATGGCTTCAAGAAAAAACACTTTAAATACCACGAAAAGAGCCAAAAGAAATAGTGATATGGTAAACAGTTAAAGAATTCTTTATAAAAAAACTTCCTAAATAAAGGAAATATCGCTTTACAACGGATGAGTTAGTTGTTAAATATTTCAGACTATACAAAGGATATATTTCTTTATAAAAACTAATCTGTAAAAAACTATATTGCTCAAATGCATAATAAGAAAGTTTTTGAAATCTTATAAAAGGTGAAATTGTTGCTTCTGAGAAAATAATTCCCATGCATTTTCCGCTTTGATAATAAATTCTGCATGTCATTTCTCATATAATCTGCTATAATTCTGCAATTTTTTTTAATTTGATCAAAATAAAATTTCTCGCCAAAATATTTCTATTCTTGGTATTTAATAAATTTTATCTTAAAATTTCAGCGATATCAATGATTAAAAAAATTTGCAAATCGACAAAAAGCTGTACTGTATTTGTTTTCTCCAAAGTAAAAAATGAATGCTTTTTAACCACATAAGCAATCAAACTTAGCAAAGCCTAAAGTATTCAAAATTAGGAATTTATATGATAATCTGATGCCTTAGTCAATGACATTGAATTATCAACGCATTCTATGAGAAGATTCAGGATTGCAAAATCATATATTATAAATTGAACATACTTCTGAATCGTTAAATAATGCAGAAATTTTTATTAATTAAGAAAAACATTAACATAAATTAAAAAGAGTTGCAAAAAGCAACTTTTCTTCGAATATAGCACTGTTTAATAGTTTACTATCATTTAACTTTTTATTTCTCATGAAATTATGAAAAGATTACCATTTAAATTAACAACCAAATATTTTTATCATAAATTAATAATAAATAACATGCAAATATTCATTGAAAAAGAGTGAAAATGAGGAAAAACGCATGCTATAAAGTTTTCGAATTTTAAATCTGAACCTAAAATTCTTTCATTTTCGTTTTCCATACGACGGATTTTCTTATTCAATTAATTATACTTCATAAGCAGTCATTTTCTTAAAATGTAGTATAATAATTTATTGAAGTTATTAAAATTTCCAAACATGTAATTATCGTAAAAGTCTTTTTCCCTTTTCATATGAATGTAGATGATGGACAGAGTATATGAAATGAAAAGCACAGTGAAACTTTTACTGACATTATAGCTACACACAATACAATAAAGATCTATTGTTCATACAATTGAAGTAAAATCAAAAATTAAATTATCACTGGAAAAACTGCTTACGAAGAACCAAGGCAGCGAGAAAAAAGTGATGTTTAAAATAGCGATTTTCTTTTTATAGTGATGTTTAAAAAATATTCTCATCATGCAAGCACTGAAAAATATTCCTATCATTTTATAAGCATGGCTATCTGATGGAAAAATATATTAAGCATTATATGTAGGTATTAAGCATTACACGTAGGCTTTGTTATTATGCCAGAAATATTTTCTTAGAAATATTGAACAAATCAAATTAAATTTTAACTTGATAGCAATTACCACCCAATGTGTCATCATTTTTGATTCATCTTTTGATTCTTCAATTAATTCTTGTTGGCTAATTTCTTTCCAAAAGATTTTAATCTTCGATTCCATAATTTCTTGACTAATAGTTTCTTGAATTAGAGCTAGTATATCCGATTCTCAGTAATTCGTTTTATTTCAAATTTGTTTATTAGCTCACCTTTGAATTCGATGAAACGCATTTCGATATTTTCCGTTTTACAAGAGCGATTAGTAGCTTGTTACTAATTTTTTTTGCTGTTAGATTATTTCTTTATAATAGCAGTTTGACCATCAGAATCATATTATTAATTTGCCAATTCTATCAATAGTAAAAGATTATTTCGATTTTGACAACTTCCTTGTTATACTACATTAAATCGTGAATTAAATTCCAATTGTAAACTATCAAAAAGTATTGATGTCTAACGCTTCTGGATCAAATACCCGAGCATAATAATCAGATACTTTATCCGGATTTGATTCTATCATTGAATAATGATTGTCTTTTAAATTTGTGCTTATTTCGCTAGGAATATTTCTTCGCCTCGTATATTAATTAAATTTTTCATATCGATTATAATATTACCATTCATTGAATAAGGACTGATAAATTCACAATTAGTTGTCGCCATTGTTTCATTTTCATGATTGAAAACAAATGAAGTTTGCAATTCTTTTATAATAACATAATTCTTTTATATGTGAGTGCTAAATTTTTCAGTTTTTCTATATAAACAACGCTTTGTTTTCTTTTCGTCCGAGAAAACAATCTTTGTAATAGTTACATATTCCAAAGTTTGAATTTTACAGTACTCAGTTTTAAGAAGATAGTAAACTAACAATTTTTCATCGTATAGATAAATTTCTCTTTTTATGAATATGAATTTGGAATTGATTGACATCTTTTTCCTAATCAGCCAAATGAGTATTGAATTTCATTATTCGTTATTCATTTATTGGAAAAGATTTGCTTTAAATTATTATCGTTTAGTTTTCTTTGATTCTTTACATCTTCACATGTGAAAAGATGGGAATATAGTTGTTTGATCCGGCACAACAGATAACAATAATTTAAGAAAGACTTTAGTACATATTGTTTTCGTAACATTCCTGCATTTTACGAGAATTCGTAGGTACGTCGTCCCCGTAGGTATATACCATAAAATTCGTGACTTCGGCAAAAGTGAAATTGGTTTCTGAGAATTTTTTGCAAGTCCAGTCCACTCTTCGCACGTTGAATGGCAGATATACATTTAATTTTGTTTTCCGTTGTTGCTTGAACTGATAATCACAATTACTGAAAATGAACTGCTCATTACTTGGAATTTCATTGCTTAGGATTTCTGTTCAATTCTCGTTTATTGGGTTCTTCTTGTTGTTCTATTGATTGATTATTTGATTAGTTTTCTTGTTTCTCCTTTTTTATTGATTTTTCATCAATTATTTCTAGAGGACACAAAAAATCTGTTAAGGATGTTTGCATTTGACATTTCTATCAAAATATTTTTTACTTCTCCATCTTCATCTTTTGATTTCCTTTATCTCCATATCTATATAAACCTTGGGTTCAATTCAGCGAATAGTACTATTTCTTCTCTACATTAGAGAACAATATCCATTTACTATTGCAAAAAAAGTTTTTCAATACTTTAGCACAACATTAAATAAATTTGAAAATTAATTGTCGAAAATAGGTGGTATGATTCTCGACAAATATTATTTTAATCAATCAAAACAAACTGTCATTAGGTATTCAAAAAGTATGAAAATCTGAAGAAATTAAATAACTGCAAAGTCAATGTATTCGTCATTCTTATTTCTGAACTTCAAGGCGAAAAATTTTTTTTTTGCATTCTATCACCAAGAATCATTTAGTCATTTTTGGTTTATGAGGATTAAATTCATCATGATCATGATAATAATAAATTGTAAAATTAGAGCAAGGAAATCGATTAGGCGGATCACAAAATAATCTTCATAAAAGAAACACTAAATATGCAAAAATTTTTCCGCAGATAAACTTTTCATTAGTATACTACTATAATTTCCAAGTATACTACTATTGTGATAAAACACGGAATAATATAACCAATCTTTTATTTTTCCAGTATCACCTTCATTTAAAAGAGAGTTCAGACAATCCACTTTAATTTGATCGGAAGATCTAAAACGCTCGTGTTTCCGGAACTTTTACATGTCATGCATTTATTGATAATTCGTTTGATTCCGGTTTTTCTTTTCAGTAACCAAAATGAGAAGTTCTGTTACTTGATTATGCCTTAAGAAGTAATTTGAATGCTTGTCATTAGCAGCTAGTTTTGAGTTTTCCAATCAATCCTTTAATCTGCTAAGTTTTTTCTCTTTATTGTAATAATGATTCCTTTTACTTATCCCTTTCGGTTAAATCGTCCGATTGTGCTTGTCTCATAATACATATTCTGCTAATTCGTAATCATTGCTCGTGGGTGGATTTTTTTTTTGAAATCGTTGTAATCATGATAATTTTTATTTCTTTGACAACCATTTACTAAAACGATTTTTGTCACTAAATTTTATTTTTGAGTAGGGATTTGAACGACTATCTTTATGATTAATTTTCTTCATCTTTTTCATAGTCTTCATTAATTTCGATTTCGCACTGTGGCCAGTTTAATTCTTCTTTTAGCCATGATTCTTTAGATGAAAGTTCCTTAGTTGCTACATCAACTGAATTGTGTTCGCGAGAATGTAACGGGGTGAAATTCTTACCTTTCTCATTTCTTCTACTCAATTATTTGTGAAGGTTGGCAATAATCGGGAATCATTATATCCAATATATTGAGAATACGGCTATAATATTGTTTGTAAATTTTCATTATATCCAATATATTGAGAATACGGCTATAATATTGTTTGTAAATTTTCAAGATCCAATCGTTTAAAAAAGTGTGTTGGTTTTTTATAGACATAATTACGTTTTGTCTAATTTGGCTAAATTTTTGTCTGATTTGACTACTGTTATTTTGTTGATCAAATAATTTATCATATTTGCCATAAACAATATAACTTTTTCTTTTCCAAATTTGATCCCAATTTCTGCTTTAGTGCTAAGACATGTCTTTGTTATCTCATTACCAAAGTAAGCGATCTTTAATTTTTGTTTTGTTAATTGTCTCAAAATTCAATTGGTCTGCTATGTCATTAAATATAAATGGTAGTAGTGAACTGATATCGAATAATACTAAAGCTTTTCGTTTGTAGGAAAACTTTGCCTCATTGCTAATTGTTTGAGAAATCGGGCGAATAGTATTTATTAAGTAGTTGAATTAACAAGTTATACAATACCATGGTTATGATATAGCGAATAAGAAAAGTCTTTTTAATAAGGCAAACTAGATGAATGATTTCGATAATAAAAAAGGAGTAATAAAGGACATCCGTTTGATGAATCCAACCGATCTCTTGCAAGCAATTTCCAGTATATAGTTTAGGACCCTTTTTTTGGTAGGCGTAGTTAATGGTACTGTTCTGATTATAAGAGAAAGTGGGCGTGGCTATAGCTTGTAGACAAAGCATACAATTTGAGCTTACATCTTACATAATACAAAAAAAACGCACGTACACTTTATGTCCATGCATAAAAAATCCAACACAAAGAAATCACTGTATTCTCCTTTGGTTTTTTGACATCTTTAATTTTCTAGATATTTTAAATTGACTACATTAATTTCAATTATGGAATTTGTTATTGTAGTCAAATCCATTTCTTATTTAATTCCATCATTTGGATATTTTCCTTATATTTGCTAAGATATAGCGCCGAATTGTTTAGATCTTCACGGCAGAAACATGAAATTTTTTTTATCACAATAATTTGTTGCATAACATATTCGAAGACAATTGATGCTTGCGTGGATTTTTCTCAGACTTCGAATCGCTATTGCATAATGCTTAAGATCTTCTAACTTTGTTATTCATAACTTTTCTTTTGTTATGTAGTCAACTTTTGTTTAGATTACTTCGTTGTAACTAGGGACAATATTTCTTTCCTAACACTCTATAAAACTCATTTTGTTTTAAGTTCTATTGGTGATTTTTCTCTACTAAGAGATAAACATCTAGTCATTTCATCATTTCATTGTACTAATTCTATCATGAATTATCTGAGTTTATAGACCATCCAATTTTCTTGTTACCTAATATTCTCGCAGGTGATTTACATTTAATAAAGACTTTCGTTCTGCTGTAAATTCTCACTTTTAGCATCCATTTGTCGCAAATTCCTTCCATTATTTTGTTGATTTTCACTATCAATTATTTCTTCATCGAGAAACATTTCGTTTTTGTTAAGCTGAGCTGATTTAACCAGACTTAAAAAATTTTCATTGATTGTATGATTTTGCAAATTGCTATTCGTAATATATAGCAATATTTATATTTCAGCTATGAAATTCTTATAGCTCAGAATTCTTTCATATGCTATCAAAATTAGGAATGAAATACAATGTTTCACAAAAAATTATTGAAGAAATCACAAAAAATTACTAAATTAAATCAATCCATAACTGAAATCAAATCATAATTTTTTATGTTTTCCTGATAAAAATTTATAAACCAAACTTTGTTTCTTCGGAAGAAATTGTTGATGATTGAGATAATGTCGCTATTAACAATTCCATCCGCAAGGTTACAAAAAAAATTGAAATTTAATTATATGTAAAATGTTTTTGTTATTGATATATTGATATATTAAATCATTATTTATACCAATCTATATTTTCCAAACGAGAGAATCGCATAAAAAATGATAATATATGCATTTAAGTGAAACTCATTGTTATTGAGAATTCTTTTATTGATTTCAGAAAATATAAAGATTATTCAGTGAAATTATGGGACATTGTCTATATTATATTACTATGCTATGTCCAATATTACTGGTTAACTGCCATGAAGATGAAGAAAATACGACAAATTCTTTCGACACAGGAAATGAGTATCATACGGGTAAAAAAAATACATGGCAATCGCACTGTTTTTCTTTATTTCTGCTGTACGGTATTGTTAGCAACATACTTATGGCAATTGTATTCTGCTGCAGACGAGACAATTTTCACAGTCATGAATTTATTCTTATCATATACCAACTTATAATTTGTAGCTTCTTGGATTATATTCCACAAGTAGCTATTGTTTTGTTTGGAATACAAATGATCAAAATAGTTATGACAGTAGGTTTTTTTCTTCGTATCTTTATATCTCATTGATTTTTTTGTTGTTCATTTAGAAAATATACATAATTTAAAATCATGGACACTAATCTTTTAGCTGCATTTTCTGTTACTAAATATAACTGAATCGAATTTCTTTCACAGACATGTGATAAGTACATTTATAATTATTTTCCATCTAACAATTTCGCGTTAATTAATTGATTTTTATTATTACAGCATATAAGACAAGATGGATTTACAGTATGTTTGCTGCTATGAATACGCTTTCCTTTTTAGCCAGATTGCATTTTACATTTCTATTGGCGGTGAATCGCTTTATAGCCATAAGTTTACCGAAATTCAATGATTTTTTCGAATCGATAAAGTTCTATTTTCTCATCGCTTTCATATGGTTGTCAGTTGTCGGTATGATCCATTAATATTTCATGCAATTCTTAAAATAATCATGAAATCTAAAGGAGGCTACTTTTAATCATTATCATCGCTGAAATAACAGTGTATGGTACATCTGTATCTAATTTTTAAAAAATTTCCAACGAAGAACTTTTTTAGAAAGGAAAATTTATTTTCTACTCAATTCAATCGCCACAAATTTCAATAGCTAATAAATATACAGGCGTATAAGTTGGTTGAAGTAATTGGAATTTAATTATGTTTCTTTTATTCATCATAGCCTCATACATGGAGTAATCTCGGGTCATAGCCAATATATGAGTCGTTATGATCTGCTATACTATTCTATATTTATAATAAGCTGCTTTAAAATTTTAAAACAATTTTTAGTGATATCATTTATGGAGTTTCATTACTGTACTAAAACTTTCAATGTTTCGAATTTCGGTTGGTCTACTGATTGCACAGAATGCATGGGAGAAGATAGCGAAATTTTTCTTAAGTTCGTAATTTTTAAGTTTAAATTTTGTTTTTTGATGATTGACATACTGTAAAAAGAATCCGATATGAAATATATTTTCAATTTTTCATTTTTATTTTTCAGAATTCGTTATGCTTGGACATTGATATTACCTATAGTAATGTTTGCAATTATATTTCAATTTTCTGCAGCGTACGTAGCAAACGTCTGATCACGGATCAAGGTGAACAAAAGATAACATTACATGTTTTGCATTTTGTATAATCAAAGAAATAATATAAATCGATTTTATTTGTGATAAATTTTTTTTTCGATTTTTTTTTAAAAACATTTCAGAAATTTTCGAAATTAGTAAAATTAATTTCAGCCACTTCAAGAATGTTTGCGAGAAATAAAGCGAATAACAGGATTCGAACTGTTAAACACGAACAGTCGATGTTAATTCAAGCAGCATTAGTATGCGGTGCAATAGAAATTGAAATTATCAGTTTCAACTTTTTGTTGAAGTTTGCTGTTGAACTTTTCGGCAAAAAGCTGAAATTCCAATTAATATTTTTATTAATTGCTATGTAATTCTAAATACAGCTATGCTACCTACTGTGAATTTAATTTTCGTCAAACGATTTCGTAATGAAATCAAGCATTTTGCTATAAAATTGCTATCCAAAATGAACATGAAGAAAGTGTCTGCTGTGGTACCAACTATTTCCATAGTTTTAGGTAAAGTTCGCCCAATTTCAGCTACGCATTAGCAGATAATTGTTGTGCATTCGAGACTATAGAGCATTTGAGCCTCATATTTTTGTCCATTCCATGTTTTTTGTAAGTCATTGATTCTCTTTCATTTGATATTATCGATAATTGATAATGCATATGATGAAGAGTGCTGTTTCATTAAAATGAAATCAACAAGTTTATATTATATAATACGGAATATAATTTAAGAAATAATGAATGAATCAAGCTTCTATGTAACATTTAAATGTCTAACAATAAAACGGTAGCAAAAAATAAATTCAACTTTGAAATTGCTGAAGTAATTACCATTGTTCTCAAATACAATCATTCAAATATAATCACCTAAAAAGTTTGGTGCTAATTAGTTGTTCATTTATTCAAAATTTGATGAAGTTGATGTTCTGATATGGTTTTCCTCTTATCAGCCAACATTTTTATCATCGTTTTCGAAGAAATACAAAAAAGTCGTAAAACTTGATGCATTAAAAGATCTGAGTAATAAACATATTCCATAAAGTTATCTTCTTCAAGCAAATTTTTTAATCAACTTTATTGAAATATTATAATAAAAAACAAATTCACATATAGTAAGTCCATATCAAATTTTCAATTATTCTTCAATCAGAGATAATTTATTTGAAATAAGTAGACCAGCTATGCAAACCTTCAGCATGGAAAAAGAGACAAAATAAAATTTTGATATTTTGATACAATTCCATGAAGAAGATTAAAGCTGAAGCAATCAAAAACTTTTGTTTTCATAGTTTCTCGAAAACAAGAAAAAAAGATACATCTGTTCAATTGTACACTCAAATATCGTATATAAACGAATCAAATACAGATAGAATTATCTTCAACTTTATCATTTTCATTTGCCTGCTCAGCCAAAATCCCTTAACCTCATTTTCAAATTACTAAATTGTCTCTTTTCCCATGATAAACCTTTTTAATAAGTAAATCGCAATATTTTAAAAAAATTTATGCGTGTGTGCATATTAGTTGGATTGTTGCTCTAAATTGGCTTATGTCTTCGTCGTTATTTTTTACGTGTCTAAATTTATTTACGTGTCCGACGTAATTGATTCTCGGTTTTGGTTTACGTGTTCGTCATTACTGAATTGCGTGTTCGTTGTCTCTCAATAAATAAGCAGCGAATACATGAACAATGAAGATAATAAAAATAAAAAATAAAATGAATAATTCACTCAACCTCTTTTGCTATCATTATGTAAAGGGTTGACATATCATTAAACTATTAATTTTGCTTAAGAATTAATGATTCATCATGGAATCACTTCATGATTGCGAGATTCATGCATATTGGATTTTTAGAAAGAAAAATAAAGAAACTTTTCATAGTTCTTGGCTTAGTGATTCTTTCTGTTGCATTACCTTCTGCATCAGAATCAGAAGAAGAAGTAATTTCTTCAGTTCAGTTTCTTAATTTATTAATTACAGATTATTAAATTGGAAAAAAAAAATTAAAGAAGTTTTGACCGTGTCAAATTGAAAATGACCAACAACAGAAGCCATGACCAGATAGTAAGATAGGCAATATAAATTGAGGAGAAACATGATCACTTTTCGAATTGTAGAAAAACTATGTTCAAGTTATTTTTTTGTTAAACTTTTCATTTTATCCGGCATAAAAGTATCTTTATAATTTCAGAGTTATCTTTTGAAGACAGCGACGAAAGTTATACAGAAGATGATGAAGTCATAAAGAAGAACACAATGATCATGCAACTGAAGACGATGAATATGTAACTAAAGGAAAATTTGTTGAAAGTGATGGTAAGTAAGTCGTTTCAATCTTTCAAGTATTTAAATTCCTGAAAACTTCATTAAAACTTTAGTTCGCAACCATATGTGTTCTTCTATATCCATCCTGCAGCGCTGTTCCGCTACTCGAAATATAATTTCGCTATAATATGTTTTAAATTTCTTCATTTAAATAATGCGATTCAATAACTTTCCAATACATTACAGATGATTTCCAATATGGATTGATTCGCTTACATTTCATTTTAATTTCTTGCAGAATGAAACACTGCAAAACTCATGAAGCTTGCTATGACCAACGTGAACCGCAATCGTGGTGCATATTGAAACCGCATCAATCATGGACGTAAGCACCTTATGATTATTCTAACGAAAAAAATAGTTTAGATAAGAATTTTCGATGCCTATTAATCAGAATTTCCGATTCCTATAAGTCAGAATTTCCTTCTAAATCAATATCCATAAATGTCTATAAAATCCATAAATTTCGCAATAAAATTGAGAACTTTTGTCTTAGAAAAAGAGGTTGTTTCTGCGAATCAAAAAAGCATGCATGCGTTATCGAGCGGAAGAGCGGCGACAACTTGAATATTCATATTGCTCACCGCGAAAAGACTGGCAGTGCTCATATGATTAATAACCTGTAATTACCTATTCTTTGTTATTTCCTTCTATTTTAATTCCTTTCAAAACTAACATTTCACAATGTCTGTTATGTATTCTAATTTTTCTTAAATAAAATCTATTGCATTGCATAATGTATAAGCGCACAGAATAGCAGAGTGATGATAATTCGAAGGAAATAAGTTATAATTAGCTTTCTGATTAATAAATATCAGTGATAATCCTAAAGAAAGACAAGTTCTTTTTTTGTGCAGCTTTGAAGAAACTTACAAAAAATTTATTTCATTTAAATAAGTATGGAATAATGATTGTTCATTATAATGTGAAAATCGATCATTTCGAAAATTTTTATTTCGAACATTTTAAAATACTACAAAAATGCATAGGTAGTAAAATCTGATTAATTTTGATAAGTAAATGTAATTTTGCTAGGAACTTTTCATCTTATATGTTATTTAGAATCATCTTTCATTCAATTCTGCACAATTGCATTGTATGATGATGGTGTTTCAATGATCGTAGAAAAAAATTATTTCATAATTTGATATGATTTATTTCAAAAATGATAAAACTTAAATTTCCTTCAAGTTTGAAATTTGAAAAAATATAAGTAATAATTATTTTTTAAATTAATTTGCATTTCTTCTCGTCTTCGAACCTGAAGTTTGTTTTTGAAATGTATTAATTCAATGATTGCTCTCAATTGTCATCTTCCTAGAAGAGGCAAAATAAATTAATTTAAAATATGTCAACAATTATCCGCAAATTGAATTCGCAAATTTTCCTCAAAATTATTATTCGCAAATTTTCCTCATATTCTATTCGCAAATTATTCGCAAATTATTCGCTAATTTTCCTCATATTCAGTGTTATTTTTTCAAAAAAAAAATGGTAAAAGAGGATTGCAAATGTTGAAAAAATTTTAAATACTGGTTTAAATCCATATAGATTGAAAATGAATTGAAAACTATTTTACATTCTTCTGAAATTGTTTAAAATCAGTAACTTCTAATTGTATGAAATTAATGTAAAATCTTTTTCTCAATTATTTGCGTCTTATAAATTAAATAGCATTGTAGAACAATTATTATTTTTAAATTACAATGACGAAATTTATTTGATTATTTGATTTAAAAAATTAAAATTTATCAGCAAAAATTTATGCACAATCAAATTTGATTTTTTATGCTCAATCAGATAAATAACTTATATTTTATCATAAATATCATAATCGATTGATTATCATACCTTTCTTAGATTAATTTTTTTTTTAAATCATTAATTACAATAATTATTTGAAATATCAACAATTTAAAAATAAATATTTTTTTTATTACGATCTCTTTAATAAATGCAGAAAAAGAAATGTGATCATACAATAATTTTAGAATTATTAAAAATTTATTTTCTTCTAAATATCAACAAATTAAAAATTGATTAATTTAATTAAGTTATAAGGTAAAAAGTCTATCCATAGGGTGAAAAGTATTAAATGCATTCTTGCACATTATTTTCTCTTACATCATACCTTTTACAGGTAAATATATTAT
>SNRZ01000334.1:0-28115 GCA_008729115.1 Dirofilaria repens | reverse complement strand
TTCCCTGTAATTTTTGAGCACTCTCAGTGAATAAAATTCGCAGATCAGCGTGGAATCTTGAACTAACAACATTTCATCACTATTTATAATTCAGAACATCTTAGACGCAGAAATTTGTAAAAGGTATCAATTTTTTTATCAATTTTACTGTTTTATATTGTTAATTTAAACAAATGATAATATTAATAGAATGAAAATCCTGACAAACTGTTGCTTCCAAAAAATTCAAAAACATAGTGCGTAAATTTTCTGTGGTATGATTATGCTATATAGTATTTTGCAGAACATTAATATTTAAAACACAGCGAAGAAAATTGGAAGAGCAAAAGAAATTTAAATATATTCATAAAAATCGTATTATTTTAAAATCTCATTTCCTGCTTACAGGAAAGCATTTTGCCATGACATTGACTAAATATGAATATTTTTAATCAAAAAAAAAATTATGAAAATTTAATTTCTATATTGAGAACAATCTCTTGCTTACTTACTTGTGTTTGTGCGATACATGACGGCAAAATAATGACTACAAAATAATAGAATAACATGCTTATTCGAGAATAACTTCGACTAATAAATGATAATTTGAACAAGTGGAATTTGAGTGGAATTCTGAAAAATATTTTAGAAGAATATTTCCCAAATATATTGAAAATTTTTAAAGGTAACTAATCAGTCCAGCAAGATGATAAGTACTGAAATTGAGAAAAGAGGCGTTTTTATGAAGTGCGATAAATCATATGATCTGCAATCAAAAAAATTCAACAATTTAATCCTATATACCTGTGGAAAGGATTAAATTTTTGTACAAACTGTAGCCTTTATCAATAGAATAGCTAGCTATACGAGCCTTTGTTGATAATGGAAAAATTAGATTAGCAAAATTTCAATTCTAAAATATTTCTCGAAAATAAGGAAAAAATTGGGTTTTAAATATGATATGTTTAATTTTCCATATTCTCGATCAAAAATCGTTGTTTTATCATTTTTAGCGATGATTTATTTACATATTTTGAACTGCTGTAGTAATAAGATTAAAAATTATAATGAAATATAAAAATTTCGATTGAGTCTATTTAATCTTTATTATTTTAATCTTTTATTTTATTCATCATGAAAAATTTCAAATTCGTTTTTTTATGCATTAGTCTAATTTTTTTTATTATTTTGGGTCTACTTTGTTATTATCAATTATGAAAGATGAAAAATATTTTGTTTTAACGAACAAATCAAGCGGTTAAAATCAAGAATGAATCAAAGTGAGCACTGAATAAATATCTTTAATATGTAAAAGAAATAGATAAAACATGTATATGATAGCTGAATAGATCTCTGATAATAAATAATCCTTCGAATCTCGAGAGTATATATTCAATATAAGTATTGGACACTATTAGAAATAATTTTCAAATATAAAATAAAAAAAAAATGAGGAATCCAGGAATAAAATTTGCACATATTCTTGAACATTTTTTGATTACAGATAAAATTGATAAATGAAATATTGTCATAATAGAATAAAAATTCATATTTATGGAAAAACGAATTTCAATAAATCATCTATAGCTTATTCTTATTAATTTAATCGACTCCTTTATGAGATGCAAACTAATAATAATAATATTAAGATGCAAAGTTAATGGACAATATTTCATAGGAGTGTATAAAAATGGTGCATTATTTCAAATTTTCAACGATACCAATAAATTTAACAATTTTTGGGTGAATTTGGAAGAAACAGTTCTTTGTTTGAGCATCGAATTTTTATATAGTTTCTAGACTTTTATATAGTTCTTTTATTTGTTTTTCATCTCCATATTATTTATACAAATTCTCCAGAACTAGCCGATAATTTTCTTCATTTATCATGAGATCACTTATTTGTTCATTTGCTTCTCCCTTCTGCGTTGTTTTCAAATCTGTTCTCTTATGGATTGATTCCTCAAATTAACTAATAAACTGGCTCCACATTTTCGGGTTGCCATCAAATTCTACCGGACTTAAAGTCGGTGGTTTACTAATCGTGATCAGCTTTCCAGTTAAATCTTCTAGGCTCTTCTTCTGTCCTTCTGTTTTTGCTGATTCGTTTTCTGTCTTTTCACATTTCATTTTACTTTGTATGAGTGCCTCATTAATTCAATTTAGTTCCTTAAGCAGTTTAATCTTCACACAATATAACATCCTTCTCCCATTTATCATCTTTTGTTAAACGTAATAATTCCTTCCATCAATTTCTTCAAATTATTTGCCTCGGATTATACATTCTACACCGTTTTTGCTTCTCAGTGCTGGATTTCCATTTCTTTAAACCATTCTACCGCCCTTTCGTGGCCTACTCCTTCTAGTTATTCCTGTCCTTGTAACTCTGCTGCTTGTTCAGCAGATGTTTGCAAGACACTGCAAATTTTTTCTAATGAGATATAAAGGAAAACTTTCCTTTCTGGTCTCTTTTACACTCATATTTTTTTTTCACTCTGATTTTCAAGTTTTGTTATAAGCTGACTGGAATGACTCGAATAAAACTTACTTCTTCATTATCTGCTCTTTGGCATCTTCTTCACGTACTCTTAAGTATCTTTCTTGACATATCCTTAGCTGTCTTTCATGATGCATCCTTATGCGTCTTTTTTGATGTTTCCTTGCTGTTTTTCTTGACGTATCTTTCTTGATATATCCTTAAGTGTCTTTTCTTGGCTATTCTTAGGTCATTTATTCGTATTTTAGCTGGTTGGACCAAATTATGTCGTCAATCTTTTTTAAACATGATAAAAATTGAGGTCCTTTCTGCCTTCCAATGTAGCATTTCAAACTTGGGCAATTAAATCTTCATTACGATAAATTTGATAGCATATCAACGCATGTAATAACTGCAATTTAATAAGACAATTCTAATAACGATAACTCAAAGAAAACAGCGACCCAAATATACCCAAATTCAAAAGAAAACAAGACAATTCTAATAACGAGAATTCAAAAGAAAACAGCGACCCAAGTGTGCCCGACGCTACCCGACTAACCTCAGAAATTATATTTAGTAAAATCATTTGTTGATTTGGATCCTTCATACCATTCCGAGGTCTCATGAGGTCGCCAGTAAAATAGCCTATATTAAGCAAGCAAACATAATAAGTAATATGATTTGCAATATATTGATTTATACATCTCTGCTTCCCTATGAATCTTTATATTTGTTTTATCGGAGAACTTCTTCACGATTTCAGCGACAATCATAATTTCTCAAATTCATAATTTCCTAAAGAAAGTTCACAAATTTTCTTTTTTTTATAAAGGAAAATCAAAATAAATTCGTACGGATTAAAACAACAAAATTTTTTCAGTTTCCTTAATTTATTTATTTTTTTGATATTTTGTAAAGAATTTAGGATTGTAAAAGCCATAACAGATATATGCATTTTTTTCTCGCAATCCACATATCTGCAGCATAATTATAATTTACTGCAAGTAGAAATATATATAATAGATGAATTAAAACAAAGCTGATATTCGTTCTCATAGATATAAAATCGAATGATCGAATATGATAGGAAAAATAATGAAAAAATGGTGAGTTTCATTTTCTTCAAAAGAAGTATAATCAAAATAATAATCACAAAAGACTGAACTGATTCAATCAAATTTTTCAGATTTCGTCATGATTTCCTAAATTTTATCAAAAATTTATCACATTGGTGCATATAAAAACAGAATTATTATTCCATTATTTGCGACATGCAATTTTTTATTTATTTATTTATTTTTTTACTAAGCCATTTTTCATATGTTGGTATCCAACACTGTTCGTCAGTTGAAGAGAAGACGGATGTTCTTAGAAATCCATTGGACAAACTTTTATTGCATTAATATATTGAAAGAATGGGTTCAAATTTAGCTAAATATTAGCAGCAAAAAAAAGAATGGAAAAGTAGTCGGATAAGAATAACGAAACGAAATAAAGCAATGCAAATATAATTTAATCCATTACAATATAATAATTCATAGCTGTGAAATTAAAATTATTTTTTTTATTAAAATATCCGTGGCAGTGATATCAATTATCGATATCAGGGAATTCACTGCAGAAGTTTTATGCATCTTTTCATGTCTTTTCAAACTAGAATTTCTATCGAATATTTTCCCGCATTCAGCAAATTTGAATTTTTTGTCCGTATGCATTCTCCGCATATGAGCTTGCAGATACTGCCAATGTCCGTATCCCGTGCCGCATATATTGCACTTGAATTTTTTCCCCGTATGTACGTTTTTGTGAACTTGCAAAGTGTATAGATATGCAAATTGCTCGCCACATAAATCACACTTGAATTTTTTTTCATTTTTATGGATTATTTGTATGTGACGTTGAAGGCCATCATTATGGAAGTATTGCTTCCCGCATTTACTACATATAAATTTTTTGCTTGCATGTGTCTTACTATGACGGTACAGACTGGACGGGTACCCAAATTGCTTGTCGCATATGTCACATTTAAATTTTTTTTCGCCTGAATGTACCGCTGCCATATGAAGCTGCAGCCTGCATGGAAATTTAAATTCTTTACAGCATACATCACATTTGAATTGCCTTTCCACTTCTTCAGTTTTGCGATTTTTAACTTCAATTTTAGTATTTCTGCTCCTTTGATTGCATGAAGATTTCTGGTGCCAAACTATCTCATTTAAATTTAATTGCTTTTTGACATTTTCTTGATTCAAAAAGCCAATTTGAATTGACTGATCCTTTTCAATTGGTACCTGAAATAGCAGGAATCTTGAAAGAAAAATTCCCACTTATATACAATATATACATAACTTGTTAATTCTTCTGTTGCAAATTTTTGAGTATTCTCAGTAAATAGAATTAACAGATATCAGCGTGGAATGTTCAACCAACGACATTTCATCGCTATTTAGTTACTAAAATAATTCAGAAATAGCTTAGACATCGTAATGATTTGAAAATGTTACCAATTTTACTATTTTATATTGCTTATTTGAACAAATGATAATATGAATACAATGGAAATCCTGACAAACCATTGTCCCCAAAGTAATTCAGAAATATAGTGTATAAGTTTTCTGTGGTATTGAAATTAAGCTACAGAATATTTTGCAAAACATTAATACTTTAAATGTAACGAAGAAAATTGGGAGAGCAACAGAAATTTAAATATATTTATAAAAATCGTGTTATTTAAAATCGTGTCATTTCTCGTTTACAGGAAAACATTTTGCCATGACATTGACTAAATATGAATATTTTTAATCAAAAAAAAAATTATGAAAATTTAATTTCTATATTGAGAACAATCTCTTGTTTACTTACTTGTGTTTGTGCGATACATGACGGCAAAATAATGACTGCAAAATAATAGAATAACAACATATCATATTTAAAACCCATATATATATATATATACATTTATATATATATGTTATATTATATTATAATAATATATTATATATATATATATATTTATTTATATGATATTATATATAATATTCTATTGATAAAGGCTATAGTTTGTACCAAAATTTCATCCTTTCAACGGCTATATAGAAATTTTCTATATTCTCGATCAAAAATCATTGTTTTATCATTTTTAGCGATGATTAATTTACATATTTTAAATTGTTGTAGTAATAAGATTAAAAAATTATAATGAAATATAAAATTTTGATTGAATCTACCTCATCTCTTACTATTTTATTGCATTCTAATTCATCACAAAAAAAAAATTCATTTTATTTATGTATTAGTCTATTTTTTTTATTATTTTTGGTCTACTTTGTTATTATCAATTATGAAAGATGGAAAATATTTTATTTAACGAACAAATCAAGCGGTTAAAATCAAGAATGAATCAAAGTGAGCACTGAACAAATATTGTCATATATAAGGAAAATGGATAAAAAATATAAATAATAGATCAACATTATGATAAAAGCTAAAAGTATCGTTTTCATATTCTTTTAAGTACTCTTATATTCAAGCGGAAAAATAGATAATATATTTTTAATTTTTACCTGTACATAACCTCCACCGAAGCCACTGCTCATTCCCATCGGATAAGAGTGACTACCAAAACCAAATCCAGAATGTAAACCACCAGCCCATACATTTCCTAAGCCAAAGCCTAATAATGAGCCCATTAACATTCCCGAGACCAGGATCACTACTACCATCACCACCACAACTCTTACCACCATATCGTGGTCCATAATCGCCTTCTCCATTTCGATCCTATAAAAAAGAAATAAAAGCCTGAAAGGAATGGAATAAATATTTATAAAACATTTCATGATGAAATGCCTAAAAAAATTTTGAATTTGTTTACATTTCGTATTTTTGTTGCTTTAGGATGAAATTCATAAAACAAAATTGACTTACAGCAATAATAACTGTAGTACCATCACCAGCAGCACCAAAAACACCACTACCAATAGCACCACCACAATTTCGCACAGTTATAGAATAATCGGGAACTGCACCGGATTTGTTGCTGGAATGTAGACCGGTTTACTAGGATAGTTATTGGCTACTTGAGGTGACCCGGATATACCGGTAAGAGGACCCAAACTAATTATAATATTAAAAAAAAGTCATATATTGAATATTTTAGTAACTCTAAAACTTACACTTATGTTACCGAATTATCTATTCATTTGATATTTAATCGATTTTGGTCAAATCCAATCAACTTTAAGTCGCTTTTAATAAAGTACAATTCTCCTATAAAAGTTATTTCTGTCTTCATATTATTATAAATTAAAAGGAAAAATAAAAAAAGTAACATCATGTAACAAAATATTCAGAAAAAGAAACCTGGCATTCGATCACACATTGGTCCAATACATTTATACGCTACGACATCTTGTACAAAACTGAACTCACCGGTTTCGAGTCGCCCTGAAATAGCTATAAAAAATTTGAAATCGTAATAGTAATTGATATTTATATATTATTGATTTCAGCATTGAGATATTCAATTTAGGACTACTGTATTTTCATTTGGTTACTGTATTCTTAATCAGCTGTACATGAAAGAAAGAACTAAACTTGTAAAAAAAAATTCAACAAATTAATGACAATCAATTATATAATGCACGCATATATGATAAGGCAATTATTCTTAGGCGATTATAAAACTAAAGCATTTATTGATGATTACAATATTGAAGCATCCATATTTTATTTTTCTTATTTTTCAATTTTTTTTTCGTTTTTTGAAATACTTTATCATATCAAGAGAAAAATCATTCGTCTAAACAGAAGAAAAAAACTCTATTCCAAAATTAATCAAATAAAAAAAGGTAACTTTTTTTATTTTATAGAAATTCCTGGAAGATATTCAGTCCAAGAATATCCAGTATTAGTTAGATTCTTAAATCACTTCCGTTTCTCAAAGTTTTGAAACTTGCTGTTCTGTTGGATCTCCCGAATTCTCACTAAGTATCTAATCACACCAACGAATGTCTAAAATGTTTAAAGCTACGATTTATCATCCAATCGTAATCGTCGTTTAGACTCATGTTTAGGCTCATGAAGAGCCTAAACTATTTTCAGGCACTTCTTTTATTAGCTACGTTTTGTAACTGCTTTATTTTTTTATTTCGTTATTCGATTCTGTTATTATCGTGCATCCACGCCTTTATTTTCAATCATCTAAAAGATGAAAAATATTTTGCTTGTTTCTAAAATATTAGCTCAACAAATCAAGTCAAAGATGAAATTAAACTGAAGACTAAATTGATATCGTTAATATTTAAAGAAATTAGCAAGAAAAAATGTGTATGATAGCTAAATCAAGCTGAATAGATATAATCATCTGAATAACGATGTATTCAAAATTTAAAATATATAATTGATATAAATATTGGATACTTTTTTTGATAGTATTTGACAAAAATATTTCTTGATATATATCCGATACAAATATTTTCATATTGATATAAATATTTAAAATACATATTTGATACAAATATTTGATATAAAAAATTTATATATTTGATATACATATTTGAAATATTTGATATATATATTTGTATCTAAAATATTACTAATATATATTTGATATAAATATCTTTAATAATAGTTTTTAATATATATTTGATTCTTTATTTCCAGTTAAGTTCCAAACATCTCTCAAAGTTCAAAGACACTGAACTCAAATTTGCGTAATTAAATTTTAATACAATAATTTATTCTAACACGACAACGAACTCAATGGTTAAGATTTCGGTACTACAAACTGACGGTAACAATATGAAAAAACTATTCAATTATGATTATTGATATTGTCCGTCAACTTCGCAGAGCACATCTTTAGAAATGATTCTGATGCTTAGGACTCTCTTCTGCTTCATAGGTGAAAGATCCCGGTGCAGTTCTGCGACTACAAGAAATATGACTTTGGTAAAATGAACCTCTTATTTAAATATCATAGACAATGGACTTACTAATATGAATCGATTTACAACGTCTTGGCTTATCAAATTAATATTCTCTAACATATTCACTCATTTATGAATCTTTATATTTCCATTTACCGCGAAACTTTCTGCGTTTGTTAGTGCCGCTTTTAATCATTTTTATTGAACAATCTTCTGAAGGTGATAAATGTCTTTGTTTTTCTTGATATGCAACGTTATTAATTCATTTTTTTTTTTTTTTGAAAACAAATGGTATAACAAAGTTATTAATTCAGTTAATTATTTTGAAAACAAAGTCTCAAAGATTCGGCAGGATTAAATTCGTCGCAGTGCAGTAATATCAACAAATGATATTTTAAGTTTTACTTAACTAAATGATACTAATCCTGTTTATCTAAGGCCATGTTTAAATCTAATTCAAGCTATAGTTCTAAAATAAAATCAAGATGATTCGTTGATATATTATGGATTGAAATTTCTTCCTAGTATTATTTCTGAGTACTTCAATTTTGTCCAACATATTTATTCTATATATGTGAAATACATCAAACAAAGATTAGTTAGCAGTAGTGCATATGAAAAGAAAGATTGAGCCCATTAGGCGTTCTTTATAATAAAGCATATTATTCCAATCGCGAATCTCAAACAATATATTTCTCACTATGTAAATAGGATAATCTGAAATGAGCTTTGTTGCTTGTAGATTAACTGCATCGCACAAGTAAGTTGTTTGTTGTGTTTTCTTTTTTCTTTTTTGATAAGTAAAAAAGTATTTGATAACTCATTTGTTCAGCAAAAGGAAAAAATCTATTTTTTGTTTGATTGCTAAATCTTCGCTGGATTGAAGTGTCTATTCCAAATCTCGATTGAGTTCGACATAACATGAAATTTCATTCTTTTGTTTTAATGCTTAATAATAGTGGCTTTATTTTTTTCTAGTGTTTTGGATAGTTTGAAAGAATGTTTATTTTGTAGTTTTTGAATTACAGAAGTTGTATATACCAATAGAATTATTATTCAATTATATGCAATGTTCTCCACATCATGCCTAAGCGCTTGTATTCATATATTTGTATTTATGTTCCTATCCGTTGAAATGTATGCAATGTACGCAATGAGAGAAAAAAATGCATTACATCTATTATGCTTCTTATGATATCAATCTTTGCTAATATCAGAAAACTATTTTAAATTCCTTACAAAAAATCAAAAAAAAAATTAAAACATGGGAGTGAAAAATTCTTGTTGTTATTTATCATGATCATTACATGATTTTTATTTTATATCAATCTTTCAGAAACAAAAACATTCTTCTCTTTTTATGATTTCGTATTAATATTTTTTTTCCAATTTCTGGACTTTTTTTTAACAATTATTTTCTTAGTTTTTTTTTTGATGTCTGATCTAATATTTAAGTGATGTTTTGGTTCCTGAGTCCCCAAATCACCTAGATATTAAATTAAGCAGGATAAATTAAAATAATTCAGGTACGCCTAATAATAACACTTTTTTTAGATTAAAACGAATTTCATAAAATTTTGTGCAAAATTTAAAAGTTTTCAAACAGATTTTTTTTATTTTCATTGATTCTATTCCATTTGTCGTATAAACTTTTCTCTTATTCAGTATACCACGTAAAAGAAATAGATTATGAAGGTTAAAGGTTAAATTTAAAATCAATCATACCTTGATGCATGGTAGTAACATTTTTAAGTTAGACATGAATACTGTCCGACCTTCAATTTCTGGTTCAGTCATCTGTAAACAAATAAAAACAATTATTTACATAAACATTTCCAATTAAAAAAAATGAATTACTTAAAAATTTTATCACATCCATTATTATCAATATTTAAGATGTAACAGATAAATGAGTTAATCAGAAACGCAACATATTTATTCTATTGAAGATTGAATAAAAATGTTACGATCGATGCTAATATTTCTGTAATGTCGACAATGGAGAGAGTAAGAAGAGTCTATCGATCGTAACATCACTGTATCGCAAATGAAATGGATGTAATCTTAATGACTGTGGAAATTTCAAAAATATCATATTCATACCATATGAATGTAATTAGAATATATGATACCGATACTGCTATGTAAAAAGTCAGTTTGCATTTTATCACAAACAATTTCAACATCAGCAGTGCTTCGATCACGTTGATGAGTAATTCACGTAGATATTGGACAATATTATTGCAAGTTGTTGAAAATCATATCCCTTTAAGTGAAATATCCTAGAATAATTAATTAAATAGATGATGAACATTCATTAAACTGAAATAATGACTATTTCATAAATTTGTTATTATCATCAATCGTTAATCAATAATCGTTAATCAATAACTTCTTCTTCTTATTCTATCTCTCTTTCACATTGCTCCTTTTCCTTTTTATCGTTGTTTTAATGAATTAATTGGTAAGTTATAGCATTCTTTAAAATGCAGTCAGAAGAATTATACCAGCATTGAATAATGCATGTCTGGAGTAGTGTTGATTCAGGAACCAAAACATGCATGATACGTAAACAGACGATGCTAGTTACTTCGATATATAAATTAGGTCTGATATTGGAGAGACTCAAGAATAAAATAAAAATTACAGAATCGCTGGCAGCAAAAGTTATTCTAACATAATGACAATGATTCGAATCACAGCAATATCTGAAAACATAAGGAATACTTAGGTATATATTTCAGAGTCAATTATTGGGAGAATAAGATATGAACAAACCGATACCTTTAGGGAATTAGTAAAGAAATGGGGAACACCAGGTTTACTAGTTGGGATAGAAACGATTCCACAATAAGTAATTTCTAATCCAGTAAAACCCGAGGAATCGGGCTGAATTGTGATTAGACACAAAAATAAATATTGTAAGAGGAGATACATCCAGAAATAAATCAAGACTAAAATTACTGTCAGTACGGAAGTCTTAAATAAGGAACAAAGAAAGCGTCACAAGTACTATTCAATAACGAAATCGAAGAAAATTGGAAATTCGAGGCGATTGGAATTAAAGAATTGATGACTGATAATCAAGACAATGAAGCAGTGAATACTTTTCAAAAGTATTTGATGTATCAGGAAAAACTACAGAACATCCGTCTTTAAATAAATGCTAACATGGAGGACCAGATATGCTGCCATCGTTGGTAGGAATAATATTACATGCCAGATAAACACGTTACATAATAATAGAGGAGGTAAGGAAGACATTCCTACAAGTAGGACTCCGCAAGGATGATAGAGATGTTACTAGATTCTTGTGGTTGGAAGATATCCGGAAAGAAAGACACCAAGAAATATTGCTATAGACGATTCAAAAGAGTATCGTTTGGAATAATAACTGCTCCATTTTTGCTATCTGCAGTGATAAGATGTCTGCTCAATAATGAAACCTCAGTTATATCTGGAAAAGTTGCAAGGAAAATCTATGCTGATAACATAGTTTATCAACTGAAAATGTGGAAGAACGAATTAGAATAGCGGAGGAAGCAAAGATACTATTTGCAAAAACAAAAATGAATCTAAAAGAATTTTTTGCGAACTTCAACATCAGTGAAGAAAACTTTTAACAGTCACGTTTGAAATTTATTCCGAGTACAAGAAATTGAAGAAATCCATGGTAATGGAAGAAAATCACTCACGTCAAGTTTTGTTACCATCGGAAAGGAAATCGTCGTCATCTTATGGTTCTTATTTGAACTTTGCTTCTCTTGAAGAAATTGAAACTCACCATTTTTTTTTATTTTTCATATCATATTTGATCATTCGCTATAGTATCAGTGAGAACGAATCTTAGTTTTGTTTTAATTCATCTATTATAGATATTTCAATTTACCATGAATTTTAATTATGGGATAGATATGTGCATTGAGCGAAAAAAATGCGTAAATTTCGTAGTCAGATCTGTTTAAAAAAATACGCCATTCATGGCAACAAGTGATACGCTCTTCTTCTTACAATATCAGTTTTTACTAACAGCACAAAAATATCCTAAACTCTTTACAAAAAATCAAAGAAAAAATTAGAAGAAGAGAATGAAAAATTTTGTTGTTTTAATTCGTACGAATTTATTTTGAATTTTCCTTAAAAAAAAATTTTTAAGAAAAAATGAAAATTTTTTTATAAATTTCCTTCTTGCTAAAAAGTTAATTTATTTCATTTTTTTTTTTTTTTTTTTTTTTGAGAAATCTCTTGATTTATATAAAAATAATGACAAATATCAGCAAAAAATATGAAAATATCTATACTAAAGATAATCAGTAATTTTTACTTCAATATTCTTTAACGAATACAAATACCTTCATTTATCGTATTAATTTTAAATAACGTAACCTTATTGTTATTCATTTGTTTCTCTTTGCAAAATGCTATATAAAAGTTTATTCAGAAATTATTCAGAAAGTTATTAAAAGTTTATTCAGAAAATTAATAGCATGAATTTGCATTTGGATTATCAAAAAAATGTCTCTTTCCTCTTTCCGAGGTTTGAGCTATTTTGATAGGAATTTACTATCCCTTGTACAGTTAATGCTGCATCAACTTCCATACTGATGTCATTTTGGAATGTGATACCAAAATTTAAATTGTTCTTCTGGATCATCCTAGTATCAGCTCTTTAGATGACATTTAGACGGTAGAAAATGGATTGTTAAAAATGTTGATGAAACCTTGATTACAAATTGTGCACTACAATTCCTTATTTTTAATTCATGGGAATTTACATTGAATTGACAAAGGAGTGAAATAAATAAATTCTTATTGCAAATTGCAACAACTGTCTTTCTTTGTGAAATAGCATTTCCAAAAATTTATTGCTATTTGATAAGCGTAATTGGCAAAAATTTCGTTTAGGGAAATTCTGTTTTATTAGTAATTTAAATAATAGCAAAGTTCATATTTAAATGAATAAATAATCAACAATTCCGGAAGGAATAATGTATATTTCAGTTTCAAATCTTTTACTATTTTATTATGAAATTTTTTCATGTACAATTCGAAACATTTCTTCGAATTTTAAAACTACCACAGCATAAACTGAAGAAGATGTTCGTTTCTTTTCAATGAATCAATATGTGCTTTTGTAAACTCCATTTACGAGCAAAACTTCTCCCGCATTCTGAACAACGTATGGCTTCTCACCGGTATGAGTTCGCTCATGGGTCTGCAAAATCGATAATTGGGAGAAGCTTTTCCCGCAGTCCGAACAATTGTATGGCTTTTCACCGTATGAATTCGCTTATGGTCTGCAAATCGATAATTGAGAGAAACTTTTCCCGCAGTCCGAACAATTGTATGGTTTCTCACCGGTATGAATTCGCATATGGCGTTTCAAACTTCCTATTATTTCTTTTCCACATACAGTGCACTTCATTTTTCTTTTTTCTTTCGTCATATTTCGTTTCATTGGTTCCGCTGGTTCTTCGTTCACTTCTAAATTCAAAAATTTTTTGGTTCTTTATTTCCCTTGAATCTCTGAGTTCATTGGGGCTATCTGTTCGTTATCCGTTACTTTATTTAATTTCGTTGACTCATTTTGTTTTTTGAATTGATATATTCCATGGATCCGTTGCTTTTTTTATTGACTTTTGAAATTGATAAATCCAGCGGTTCTGTTTGTTCTTCATTCAGTTTTGATAAATCGAGACTCTCTCAGTTCTGGTTGTGCTTCCTCAAATTATATGATATCATATTCTGTTAAAATCTCATATCCATCTCACATTCTGTTAAAATTTTGAAATCTTCAAAATATTGCAATGTTATGTTATTCTTAAAATTCTAATTAACTTACTGTTTGAATGTTGCATATTTGAAAGATGAACAAGAAGGAATAAATGAAATGCATGTTGATAAGCATTCTTGCGAATTTCTAAAAAAATATTTAAATTTAACAGTATTCGACACAATTACATCGAAGAATGATGCGATTACATTCTATAATGCGATTGCATTATTTGCATGCGATTGTACTTGCAAAGGATTCGATCTTGAGAAGAAATTTTTCTAACAATTTTCTAAATTAATTAGTATTTAGTATGTCTCACTTATATCATAAACATAATAGGTTATTCCTACTGGAGATCGATACAGATATTGTAAAGCGCAGTTTGTACAACTTGCATAACAAAAGAAAAATAATTCACAAGATCTTTATAAAATCGTAGAAAAACAATTTTTTTCAAAAAAACGCTTATTTATTTGTTTATAACAAAATATTGTCTATGGAATAAATGAGATAAAGCTTAAAGGTTGAAATCTGTAGCAGAGTATTTGATGCAAGAATGACTTCTGTCAGCCTCAATTGATGGATCGTCAAGGATTGTACGTTTAAATGCTTGTTCAGATAGGAGTGGCAATCCACGTGTAGAATTACAATCACGTGTGAGGAGATTATTCGTCAACGTTTACTGTTTAATCCTTTATATCAAAAAAAATTGTTTGAATTGCATTGCATTATGCAAAGTAATCACACAATTTTTCCACAGTTTATTTCATTTCATTTCAATTTTTGCATAATTATAGCAGAAGTCAGTTAGTGAAGAGACGAAATCGCATTAATAAATTCTTGTGTTTAATATTCATTTACGTAATGTCGAAATGATTTCATTAATACTTCGCTCGGATTTGCAAATTCTTTTTTGATCAAATTTGATGTGATATTGAAGAAATGGCATTTTTGATCAAATTAACACTTGGAATGTAATAACTTGGTTTTTACTTTTCTTGATTTGTTGATTATATTTATAGTTTATTATAGACAAAACAAATTCCATCCGAGCAATTAATTGCGATTATGAATTAATCAATCAATCATTGAAGCATTAAATTTTCGAATCAATCGTATTCTTTATGAATCGTTTACTTCATCACCCGGTAATTCATATCGATTAATATTTTTTTTTTTGTAAAAAAGTTTATTTTTGAAAGAAGAATGAATTTTTTTCGACTGAAAAGATTTTATTCGGCCTGTGATTTTTGATAAGGCTGAAAAATTTAATATAAAATTATATTTTAATTAAAAGAAGAAAAACTATTCTCGCAATGTTTCGGTTGGTTAAAAAAGGCTTGCGATTTAACTTTTTATTTGTTTACCTAATTATGTTTGAGCTTTTCTTGAAATTTAAGGGATAATAAATTATTAATTTGGAAATAACTCTGTCATTTCATATGTATAAAATAAGTTTTTTCCTTTTCTCCTTTTATTTGCAGAAGTAATTCATGCTTTTCAGTATGTTGAATTAAAATTGTATTATTACAGTGGTATGATATAAATTTTTCTTCAAATATTCCTGAGATTAGAATCTCTTCTCAATTCAAATCTTTTTAATGACTGTAAAATTACTCTTTGACCTTTTAAGATATCAACTAATCAAGTATGCTATTGTCATTTTTTTAAAATTACATTTCGTTGAATTCATAAATCATCTATTAGCTAATTAAAAATATCATTTTTATTTTGCAAATTTGGTTTTATTTTATTATGCATTTATAATCTCCTAAATTTCTAAGACGAATTTTTTAATGTTTTCCAAACATTAATAATATCCTAAAAATGTTTTAAAATTGTTGGCATTAATTCAATTAATGTTACTAATTTCTTAGTTTTCGGATCATTAAACTATGACGGTCGAATATAAAATACCATTTTAACTTCTTTTATTCGAAAAACATGCTAATTTATTGATAATATGCCAGAATTAACAAAAGAAGGGAAATTTATCTCTAGTGACTACGACCAGGAGAAGAAATTGGTAGTAAGAATCGCTCAATTCGAAGTATCTCAAGAAGTTATAGAAAATTAGAAATTAGTACGTGGCATGCGGTTAATTCGCGTCTTAGGACATCTGAATCCTTTAGAGATCTCCGTATAGTTTTATTGATTCCGGCATATCGAGAATTTTCTGCATGGTCTTATTGATTTTGAGATATCGAGAAATTCCATGTGTGACTTTTTTTCTGTATCGTGGATTAGAATATAGTTCAAATTTTTTAACAGGTAAGATATTCAACATTTTCTTTTTTTTCTATCAAAATATCTGATTAGAAGTAAATATTATTCAAATTACAACAAAATACTGAAATGCTAAATAGTTTAAATTCGAAAAAATTTGATCATTTCGATGTTTAAATGTTAATATTAGACAAAATGTTATTTTTTCAACGGAACATGAAGAATTAGTAATATCCGTTTGATATGTACTAGTAATATATATATCATTATGTTCTTCATTCATCTGTAATCTAATATAATCTACATGTTATTTTGAAATACCGAAAATTGAAATTGAAATTTCAGAAGAAAAGTCTCATGAAATCGTTAGCGAAATTATGGAATTTCTTGTTGTGAAATGGAATCTATTGCACCAATTGCATGAAATTTGTTAGTATGAAATGTTGAAATAATTGTCCTAAAAAAATATTTTAAAAAATTCCAACCAGTGTCCTGTATTCTTTACTTTTTATTTTTCCATATTAGCTAATTAAAAAATAAATATATTAAAGATCACTATTGCTATAAACGACTGTCATAATTCGTCTTTATATTACTTATCATAATTTCTCAAAAAAGAAAAAAATGTTGCATCATAGCATTGTTATGCAAAGTGCGCCATCTCAATGATCTACAGAAATACCATTTAAAATGAAATGATAAATTGAAAAATAAATTTAAAGATTTAATGAATCTTCTGAATTCAACTAATAATAATAACGTAAATCTTTTTGGTCATCGTTGAAAATTTTGCACAATAAAATTATGTGGAGAAAATTTTTTTGCAATTTTTGATCGGAGAAATCTCCTTGGTAAATTTGGTAGGCAGTCGAAAGTATAGAGGTATAGTGTCCATTACTAGTTCCAAAGTAGATATTTATACTGGCTTTTACATCTTAATCATAGGTATGTATATAATTTTGATTAATGCAAAAATATATTTAGCAGGAGTGGTTTACAACAAATTTTTTAATAGATGTTCATTTAAATAACAGTAGTAACTATAAAAGATCTGATTACAGGATAAGAATTATGATAAAATTAGTTATAAAATAAAGGATTTTGCAGATGAATTAGTTTTTTAACCATAAAGAAAAAAGATGTAAATTTATTTGATCAAGATAACAAGCAGATGCATAAAAATGCATGAATTTGCAAATAGTTAATGATTCATTACATTTTGTACGATTTATTTACATTTTGTACGATTTATTTTATTTTATTAATTTGTTTAGGTTACTTTAGCAAATTTTATTTGCAACATTTCTCACTACATAAACAGGGCAATCTAAAATAAATTTTGTGCTTGTAGATGAATTGTATCGCATAAGTAAGTTATTTGTTGTATTTTGTTTTTTTTTTTTTTTTGATAAACAAAAAAAATATTTGATAACTCATTTCTTCAGCAAAAGGAAAAATTAATTTAGTCTTTTATTTGATTGCTAAATCATCGCTGGATTAATGAGTTTGTCTGTAGTATCGATTGAGTCCGAGGAACATGAAATTTCATACTTTTGTTTCTATTTTTGTGGTTTATAGTGGTTCTATTTTTTTTTTTACTCTTTTGAGCAGTTTGAAGGAATGTTTTTTTTTTTTTGTTTTAGACTTTACAAAGTTGAATATATCAGCAGAATTATTATTCAATTATGCAACATATCATAGCAAGCGGCTTTTCATGTGTTGGACATTCACACTGTTCATCCATTGCAAAGAAGACGAATGTACATAAAACTTCATTGCAAAACTTTTATTGCATTAATATATTAAGAGACTATGTTCAATTTAATTAAATATTAGCGAGAAAATAAAAATAGCGAAATAATTGCATAACAATAATAAGCCAAAAAAAGAAAAAAATGCAAATATAATTTAGTCCATAACAATTAATAATTTATAACCTGTCGCTGAAATTGTTAGGCTCGATTGAATCCGACGAAACATGAAATAGTTAAACGCCAGACATCATAATGATCATGATAAGTATTCATTATGAAATTATAAGGAGAGAAGAATATTTTAACATCTGTAAATTCATATAAAATAAAGATCCTATACAATATAATAATTTATAACGCTGCAACTGAAATTATCTTTTTTATTAAAATATCTGTAGCAGAAATATCAGTTATTGGTGTGAAGGAGTATGCTGTGGAACCTTTATGTGTCTTTTCATGTATTTTCAAATTACAGTTTCTTTAAATACTCTGCCGCATTCACCACATTTGAATTCCCTTTTATCCGTATGCATTGTCCGCATATGAGCTTGTATATACTGCCAGTGTCCATATTCCGTGCCGCATATATTGCATTTGAATTTATTCCCCGTATGTGCGTTTTTGTGAGCTTGCAAAGTATATCGATATGCAAATTGCTTGGCGCACATATCACATTTGAATTTTTTTTCAATTTTTTTCAATTTTTTCAACCTCATACTGATAAAAATATTGCTTCCCGCATACATTACATACGAATTCTTTGCCTGCGTGTGTCTTATTATGAGCGTGCAGACCAAATGGATATCGATATTGCTTGTCACATATGTCACATTTAAGTTTTTTTCCCTGCATATGAATTTGCTGCCATATGAATTTGCAGATAATATGGAAATTTAAATTTCTTATTGCATACATTATACTAAATTACAGCATATTTTGGAAAATACATTAGAAATCCACTAGGTATTGTGGACTTATTTGGTTTCTTGGGATATGGATTTGGATTGGATTTGTTAAGGTGTGGATAGCTAGGAATTGGATTGGAGTTAATTTAAGTTAATTTTGAGAAACTCGATCGGTTTAGCAATGGTGGAGTTATGTCGATTTGAAACTTGACCGTTGGCCATGGTTACCTTTGGTTATGCTCGCAATCGAATTGTAGAAGCTAAACAATCATACATACCAATATATATCGAGTAACAAAAGAAGAGTCCGCCTTATCCCTCTGCATTACTTATAGAGAAGCTCCTCTTTGTTTATGAAAAAGCTCTTTGTATGGTTTATATAAGAATTGAGAGTGGTTAATAGCAGATTTATCACATATACTTTGACCATTATCACCTTTAAAACATATACTTACAATGTAAACATTGCAATAAATCAAATCGGGAGGTCAGAATATGATTTCAGCTGGTCACGACGACAAAAAAAGACGCAAAAAAAACTGAAGGATACAAAATTAATTAAATGATTTATGAACATTATTGATCTTCGTTTACTAGTGGAAATTCCGTGATATGAAAGTTCGCGATATTTCCAAGAAGGAATACAAGAAATTTAAAATCAAGAATATTGAAATTTTACATTTCTGGGTTGAAATTATTTGCTTTTTTTTCTTTTTTATACTGGAGTTTGTTGTCGCCTTGTCCCTCGCGGTATTGGTTCTTCTATTTGCTTAATTTCCTTTAGAGTATTCTTTATTTAAGTTTTCAATACCATATTGTTCAAATTTGATATTATATAAATGGGATGGAAATTGAAGCATAAGATTTTAAAAAAGGCAAATTATTTTATATTTTCAATGGTTTTAAAAACTGATTGATTGACAAATTAATTTAAAAATTGATTTTAAAATTTTGGAAGATGGAAATAATAAAATGATTGCAAAAATTAAGTCTTTCAACGATAGATTATCGATAATAATCTTTTTAATGTAACAATGAACCAGAAAAAATTACTATACCCACCCACTGAAGGATTTGAAAACTTCAATAACAAATAAGCTAACGCATCTATCTGTAAGTATTAGTTCTAACAATTAACCACTTAACAACGGAACATTTTTCTGAATGATAAATTCTATCAAAAAGTAGACTTTACCATTATCATTAGAATATTAGAAGAATCCTTGTGGAATTCTAAAACCAAAGAAAATGATTGTAGGAATTACAATAAAATGATTTTAAAGAAAATGATTGTAGGAAATACAATAAAATGATTGTAGGAATTAAATGACCACAAAAAAGTCGAATCAAAAAAGATGGACTATTAATTGATTTCTTGATGCAAAATAACTTCAACAACGCAATTCTTTCAACACTCTGATTCATCAAATATATTACCAGTGTTTTGCTGATAAATAAAAAATTTGTCGAGATGGAAAAATAACTCTTCGTTATCGCTATTTATTGGTTGATAAATCTGGAAATTATATTTGATACAATATAATAAAAGTTATATAATAAAAGTTAAATGATGCCATCTTCTTGGTATCGTCATAAAGTGAAATACGATCAGATTTGATGTTAGAAAAATATTTCCCCTTATTTCATTTACTAATTTATAGAAAACATTTAATAATTCCTGTACCTGAACCTGAAGTACCAATTTAATTAGCATAATAATGTCAAGATTTATCAATTCCAGGAAAAAACCTTAATTTATTTTATTCACTTCACTTTTCCTTTCATATATGATCATTTCTTTATAAAATAATAATAATTAATATTTGTTTCATTCTTTTTTTTTGAAAAAACCATAATTTGTTTCATTCACTTCACTTTTTATTGCATATGTGCTATATTGTGCTTATTTCTTAATAAAATAATAATAATTATAAATTATAATTTTACATCTGTGTTGTACTTGATAATAAATGGTTAAATAAAAATAATAAATAAATGATGTAACAAGTTTTTGATAAATCATAATGTAGACGCGCAAAATAATAGTAACAGAACAGAGTAATACAATAAAAAAAATAATTGCAAAATATTATAGCAATACGAAGTACTTAAAAATAGCTTAGACTCTTTGTGAAGTGAATATTATTGTACAAAAATAAAAACCCAGTGATATTAGCGAATGAACGTATTTTTCTCAACGAATTAAATCCAGTAAAATAATAAAAATTATTAAATTATTTCATCGATATCTTTTAGGTTCATTATAATTTTCTAATTCCTGTTACTAAATAGTTTAAAATATATAAATTATTAACCGCTAGAAATGATAAAATAATGGTTTCTGACAAGAAATTGTAGAAATTAAACATATTACACTTAAAGTAAAAATTTTCTTAAGAGACATTTTAAAAATCGAAATTTCGCCAATTTGATTATCAATACCGACACTGATAAAGGTTAAGCTTTATATCAAAATTTAATTCCTTCTTCGATGTATAATCAGTATATTTGTCATTCATTATTTAACACATACATCACATTATGTCCCGGTTATATTAAAAGTATGTTAATAGAAAATTTGAATAAGCTTTCATTGCATTAATAAATCCGAGAAGAACATAAAGTATTACCATAAAGTATTTGATCAAGTATTAGCAATGAAAATAAAATAGTAAAATCAGCCAGAAAAAATGAGCCTAAAAAAAGAAAAAGAACTTTCTGATGCAACTAACAAAAATTTTAGAGAGTGGAAAATTAAAATCATTATGCAAGAGGATTAAAACTGTTTAATTTTTTCTGATCATAGGTTACACGATTTATTGGACTATATAAAAACGATTCTTTCCTCTGCTGCAATAGTTGTCATTTTGCTGGACTGATCAATTGCTCTTAACAATTTGTAATTATATATTTTCAAGTATATTCTTCTAAAATGCTTTTCAGAATTCCACATTAAATTCCATTCGTTCAAACTACCATTTTTTGGTTGAAGTTATTCGAGAATCAACATGTTATTCTATTATTTTGCAATCACTATTTTGCCGTCATGTATTGCACAGACACAAGTAAGTAAAGAAGAGATTTTTTCAATATAGAAATTAAAAATTTATAGTTTTCTTTGATTCGAAATATTTTTTTTAGTCAAGAATAGGATTTTTTCTTGTGAAAAGAAGTGAGAAATTACACGCTGATATCTGTGAAATTCTTTTCACTGAAGATACTCAAAAATTGCGGAGGAATCATATAATGTAAATTATTTCCAACTATTTCAGGTACCAAATGGAAGCGATCAGTCAATTCAAGCGAAAATAACTGATCGTTTTAAGCAGGGGAATGTCACAAATCAATTGAATTTAGGTGAAACAATTTGCCAGCAGAAATCATCAAGCAATGAAGGAAATAGAAATATCACTAAAATAGGTGTTAGAAATCGCAAAACCAAAGAGAAAATGCAAATTAAAATGTTTTGTATGCAGCAAGGAATTTAAATTTCCAGACAAGCTACAACTTCATATGGTAGCAGTACATACAAACGAAAAAAAATTTAAATGTGACATATGCGGCAAGCAATATCGATATCTATACGGTCTGCACGCTCATAATAAGACACATGCAGCAAAAAATTCGTCTGTAATATATGTGGGAAGCAGTATCTTCATAACAGTAGCCTGCAAACTCATATAGAAATAATCCATAAAAAAAAAAAAAATTCAAGTGTGATATGTGCAACGAGGAATTTGCATACCGATATACTTTGCAAGCTCATAGAAACGCACATACGGAGAATAAATTCAAATGCGGTATATGCGGCGCGGAATACAGGCACCCGCAAAATCTGCATTTTCATATACAGAAGACGCATGCGGACAAAGAACACTTTGAATGTGATAAATCGGCAGAATATTCAATAGAATGTCAAATTTGAAAAGATATGAAAAGACGCATAAAGTTTCTGCAGCGTACTCCTTGATACCGATAACTGATATCTTTGCCACGAATGTTTTAATAAAAAAAATAATTTCAGTTGCAGTGCTGTAAATTATTATATCTTGATGGCTTAAATCATATTTTCATTGCTTTTTTTCGGCCCATTCTTGCTTCTGTAATACTTTTCTATTGTTCTTTCGGTGCTAGCTTTTAGCTAAATTGAATACATTCTTTCAATATATTAATTCAATAAATGTTTATCCAATGAATTTTTATGGACATTCGTCTTCTTTGCATTGGATGAACAACGTGGATATCAACACATGAAAAGGCGTTAAGCATGATGTATTGCATGTTGCAAATAATTGAATAATAATTCTGTTAATAATGCATCATTTGTTGTGAATAATAAGCGAAGTGGATAATTTTTAGATCTCTCCTTCGAATAGCAGGAGAGAATTTTTCTTGCTTGGGTTTATATGACATTAAAAGCACGATATGCGCCCATACGCTTTCCTTATATGCTGTAATTTTCAAAAATTTCTATAATATTGCAAACCGCTTTCTAATAATGCTCATTTGAAATAGCCATGATTTTGAATTTCATTTTGAAATTTATGAATCTAGAAAATAACCGCTCCGCAGTTTCTATTTCGAGATTTATTGCCAATTCAAGACTTTACTGATATGTTTAACTATTTCATGTTCCGTCAGCATTAATAATGGATTCATTATCTAATGAAAACATTCATCATCCAGTGGAAATGTGCCTTTTGTTTATCAAAATGTTAAAATATTCTTATCTGGAATATTGATTAATTTCATCATCTACCTACCATTAATCAGCATTCACAGCCTTGTTTTTTATAGTTTAATACAAATTTTATTTTTCGTCATGAAACTAGAATAAGAAAATATCTGAAACATTTATCTCTTTGTAACACGAAAGTAGGCCGATTTAAATCTTCCGGTCGGATCATTACGAGTCCGCTTCAACTGAAATTATTAGGATATCAAATCTAAGATTACTAGAATCTTTGATTCATCACCTACTTTGAAAGGTGACAAACTCAAATATGGATGATCCATTTTATAATGGAAAAATAATTTCGATTGTGCTTTTATATTCTGCAAGAAATCCACTGAATTCAAAATTAATAAATCTTAAAAATTCGAATTAGTAATTTTTCTGAGAAAACAAATTTTATTCGAATATGATAGACCAAGCGATTTGATATATTAAAATTCAATTTTAGTTAACTTTGGAAAAAATAAACACAAAGCGGTGTAGCACTTACATTTTTTGACGACATAGGACCTTCGTCCAATTTATTCCTATCTCATGCATTATTTATTGGTGAAACACCTCATTGCATATGAAAAAAAAAAGAAAAACACCCCTTGGATTCCACCATTTTACATTAACTTTGGTAGGAAGATTCCCTTCACTTATTCCAAAAGAATAGATCTAAAAATTATTCACTTCGCATCTTAAAGAGCCTGCTGAACATGGGTGAATAAAGAACTTATTGGAATGATAAAATAATAGTTCATTTTATACTTTATTAAAATATCCGTAGCAGAGACATCGGCTATCGGCGTCAAGGAATTCTTTGTAGAAATTTTATGCTTCAATTTCTTGTGCCTCTTCAAAGAATCGTTTCGATTGAATATTTTGCCACATTCATCACATTTGGATTCATCTTTGTCCGTATGTGTTCTCCGCATATGAGCTAGCAGATTCTGCACATATCCTATATGATGCCACATAAATTGCATCTGAATTTTTTCCCCATATGTGCGTTCTTGTGAGCTTGTAAAGAAGATTGATACGGAAATTGCTTATTGCATATGTCAAACTTGAATTGTTTTTTGTTTTTGTGGACTATTTTCATATGACGTTGAAAATCATTCTGATAAAAGTTTTGCTTCCCGCATACATCACATATGAATTTTTTGCCTGCGTGATTCCTTTATGATTGCGAAGATTAGATAGATATCGATATTGCTTGCCACATATGTCACATTTGAATTTTTTTCCCTTGTATGTACTGGCATATGAAGCTGCAGCTTGCTTGGAAATTTAAATTTCTTGCTGCATATGCTACACTTTAATTGCTTTTCCTCTTCTTCAGCTTCGCGATTTTTAAGTCCAATTTTAGTGATATTTCTATTTCCTTGATTGCTTGCAGACTTGTGGTGCCAAACTGTTTCATTTAAATTCAATTGATTTGTCATATTTATCTGCTTCAAATGATCAGTTGTTTTTAGTTGAATTGATTGATCATTTTCGTCTAGTACCTGAAACAATCGGAATTTTGAAAGCAAAATTCTGCATTTATATATATTAAACATGATTTGATGATTATTTTCAGTGTAATTTCCGAGTTTTCTCAGTAAATAGAGTGTGTAAATTTTGTGTGGTATTATATTTTGATATTATGTTGCAAAATGTCTTGCAAAACTTACTTCGAATTAACGAAGATAATTGAGAGAGCAAAAGAAATTAAATATATTCATAAAATTGCGCTATTTAAAAATATCATTTCCTATTCACAGGAAATAACTATATTGAAAGCAATCACTTCTTTACTTGGGTTTGTGCGATACATGATGGCAAAATAATGATTGCAAAATAATAAAATAGCATGCTGATTCTCGAATAACTTCAACCAAAAAATGGTAGTTTGAACGAATGGAATTTGATGTAGTATTCTAAAAAGTATTTTAGAAGAATGTGCTTGAAAATATATAATTACAAATTGTTAAAAGGCAATTGATCAGTCCAGCAAAATGACAACTACTGTAACTGAGGAAAAAGTCGTTTTTATAAAGTTCAATAAACCATGTAACCCATGGCCAAAAAATAAATTTATAAAATTTTAGTCCTCTTGCATAATAATTTTAATTGTCTACTTCCAAAATTTTTATTAATTGCATCAAAAATTCTTTTTCTTTTTTAAGTTTACTATTTTTTGAATGATTTCGCTGCTTTATTTTCACATTGTTAATGAATCATAAAACAGCAGGTGGTTGATGACCTTGGAAGAGCTAGTCTTTCACAGCTGTCATAGCATCATTTAATTTATTATATTTTTGAAACCATTAGCATCTTAAGGCCTTTATTGGATTTAACACGTAAGGAATTTCTTCAGAATTTTTCATTCAAAAACTGCACAAAACTTGATATACCTACTACCAAGCAGGGTCTGTTCTATTTTCTAATATTGCATATTTCTCAAACTATTTCAAATTTTAAACACAAAGGGAAAAAATACTAGCGAATGAATGCTGCATGTTCATCCAAACCTGCTATTTGGTGATATTTCTAATATAGCCAAAAACTCCCTGAGATGGATTGAAGACTACATGAATGAAAGAAATCCCAACCAAATTCTCATACAGTTGCCATTCATTCATAATTTGTCAATCTTGTCAAAGAAAACAAACAAAATGTCTAAACGCATTCGCATTATTAATTCTTTTATATTCAAAAAGATCAGTTCGTTTCAAACGCCCTGAATGAATTCTACATTGACAAACGATGCAGAGAGATACTGGCAGAATAGAGTCGTAGAGGTCAATTGCTAGAGGTCAACTGATTATGCTAATTGTATCTTGACCTCGAAGTGGAATTTGAACAAAGCAATTTTAGAAGAAAAACAAAAAAAAAACAAATTGCAAAATGCCATTCATCATAAATTGAACTCCATACATTATTATTTTGAGAATGTAAGAATGTTCTTACTTACATTACTTTTTGTTTTTGAAATTGATGCATGATTGTTGTTTTAAATCCGTTGTGAAAACGGCATAACATCATAATCTTACTTTCCAGTCTTCATCAGCAAAAGAACCTGAATTGAAAAATCCTTTATATTTGTGTCTTTTTGTTTTCCTTCAATTTTGTGATAACTAAATCAATATTTTGCAATCAAACGATTGAAATTTCCCGAATACATTGTACAGTAATATGATTAATATTTGCGAACATCGATTTAACATTCTTTCCGGAGAATCTTAAGACTCGTTGAAAAAAAATCGAAAGTGTTCTTCATCCATCTCTGTTAGATGATTTCTTCTTACGGATTTATTTATTTTATATTATTCTTGACTGACCTTTTTTTACATTATATTATTTCCTAATGACGTTATTTCATCCACTGCTAATGTGCATTCTCGAAAGCACATCCTTGCTGAATGAGATTAGTAAGATAAAACAAACTTTAAAAAATATGGAAGCACTCAAAAGTGATGTAGAATTAAATCATGTCGCAGTTAAGAAATATATAATGGCAATAAACTGATCTATTTTGCATAGATGCTACAGCAAGATTTATATAGAATACACTCTTATAAAATATGAAAATAAACCCTGCCATAGATTATCGAAACAACATTAATTTCATTAATGCTACTGTTGATATAAAACTAATACTAGCATACAACAACGCTACATCAAGCAAAAAGAAACTGTTTAAAATAATCGATATCGCTGATATGAGTAGAATTACTTGTGTTGATATAGATCAAAACAAATGATCATTTATCACTGTAACAAGCCCTGCTGTGCTACAAAAGTAAATTCATAAAGATTCACTATATCTTCTCCTCTTGATACTGGCCAAATGTTTCATTATATAAAGCTGTTTGTATCAATATTCATATCTTTAACCCAACTTAAATTAGATATTTCACAAGCAATTTGAGGGGTAATTGAATATGTATCTGGCAACAAAATGCTCACCTTACACTTTTCACAAAAAAGTTCCAACATTATCAACAGAATTATTATTCAATTATTTGCAACATGCAACATATCATGCTTAGCGCTTTTCCACGTGTTGTATATCCACGCTATTTATCCACTGCGAAGAAGACGAATGTTCATAAAAATTCATTGGATAAACTTTTATCGCATTAATATATTGAAAGAATGTATTCAATTTAGCCAAATACTAGCATCGAAAAAAAAGTAGGAAAGTAATACAGAAACAATAATGAGTCAAAAAAAGCAATGAAAATATGATTTAATCAATCAAAATATAATAATTATAGCATTGAAGCTGAAATTATTTTTTTTATTAAAATATCCGTGGCAGAGACATCGGCTATCGGCGTCAAGGAATTTTTTGTAGA
>SNRZ01000333.1:0-28326 GCA_008729115.1 Dirofilaria repens | reverse complement strand
ACACTTTTTTTATATCGTTTCCTTCAAATTTTAAGTGGACTGACTGATTAGATTATCATTGTTTTTTTTTTTTTATACTGTTTCTTCAATTAAGTAGACTGACTGATTAGATTATCATTACTTTTTCAATTGAATGTAGAATATATGATTATTTCAAATTGAAGAATTTTTTTCTCTTCATTCTAGGTAATTGAGAAAAATATGAAAATAGATTTATGTTTAGATGAAATTAAAACTGGAATTTTTGCTAGTTATCTGTTTTTAATAAAGGAATATCGAAAATTGAAAACTGAAAGACTTGAATAATAGCCCATTAAAATATATATTGCTTTAATGATTGCTGTTTATTTAGTTATTATATCAATTTTTTTTTTTTTTGATCCTGTAATTATCGATAGCAAAAATTTGCAATGCTTTGCTGTTATGTAATTTAATTTTGCTACAATTTTGAAGGATAGTTGAAGTAAAAGATTTCAATCGAATTCTGCAATTTTAATATATTTCATTTTTGTATTTAATTCTTAGATCACATCCTGAACTAAAGATTAAAGCAAGGAATTTAAATTATCAGTTTATCAGCAACAGCATCCTTTCCTATATCGCTCAATTATTTCGACTGATATTTTTTTTTTGTTTTTTTTGTTTTGCTTTTGGTGATATCTATCACTAATAGCAGAAGATTATTTTTGCAGTACAAAAATAACTGTGTGTTTTTGATAAACCATTTTCAAAATTGAATCACTGTGAAACTGAGAAAATGTTGGGAAAAAGTCAGCAAGCAGGTGAAGTACGTATTTATTACTTTTAACTTTCTTTTAAAGTTTCAAATTTAATTTTTCTCTTTTTTTTTAGTCTACTTATAAAAAGTATCATAGATTTATTTGTTGCATTTTTGTTTTTTTTTTTTTTTTACTCTTTTATATTCTATCTTTTTATGCATTCCCGATGGAGTAAATTTTTACTGAAAAGTATCTTTTAAGCATTTTATTTGCTTTTATAAAGTGCAAAATATATATAAATATTGCAACAGAAATAATTGATTTCCAATTTTTTATTTTTTTCTGTACTTTTTCGAAAATCTTTCTTTAAACAAAAATTTTCATTTTTATTTAAACTTGCCGATCTTTTTTTTTTCGAGCAACTAAAAATAAGTTTTAAAATGGGATTAGAATTGAGCACTAGAAAAAAAAAAAAAAGTTAAGATTTTTGATATAATATTATCATTGATTGGATAGCAGAAAGGAATATTTACTAATATTATTTGATATAAATTTTAAGGAAATACTGCAATATGTAATAAATTAAATGAATTAGAAATAAGAGTAAATTGAAAATTTTAACTTCAATTTCGTCATCAAATTTCAATAATTATTTGAAATTTTCAGGGTAGATGGACGCAACCGTTGTTGATGGCCGTTGCTTCAGCAGCGATCGGTGGTTCATTTCAATTTGGTTATCATATCGGATGTGTTAATGTTCCTGCAAAAGTATCTTCAATATATTTTTAATCTGATTTCTATCATACAATATTTGTTTTTGTTTTATATTTAAATTTGTTTAGATTTTTTCATTCAACATTCTCAATATCAGGTAATCAAATTATGGATGATCGACTCACATAAGGATCTTTTTGGCGAAACATTGACGCTTGATGAAATTGGCAGAGTTCAATGATATGTTTTCTTTTTTTATTTTCATTATTATTATTTTTTTCAATTTTTAATTATTTCAAAAAATTATTTCTTATTGTTTAGTCGAAATTTATCAGTATAAAATTTGGAAATAGCATGCTTGTGATAATTAAATTAACATAAGATTGTTGTAATTTAGTTGAAAGAAGATGATAATAATTAAATTATCACAAAATTGTTGTAATTTAGATGAAGAAAGATGTGTTTTTTTTAAAAATTAAAAAATGTTCAAATATTAATTTTGATATTTGATAAGTCTATCAGATAATATTCAATTGAAATTATATTTTATAATTTTTCAGGGCAATAGCAGTTGGTATATTTGCGGTTGGTGGCATGATTGGTGGATTGGGATCCGGTAAAATGGCTGATTGGTTAGGTCGTAAAGGTGCTATGATATTTAATAATGTTGTAGCTGTCTTGGCTGCCATACTAATGACATTGGCTTATTATGTTAATGTATACCCATTGCTTATTGTTGGACGTCTTATCATTGGCATCAATTCTGGCTAGTATTTTGATCATTTATAATCTTTTTTTTTATTTATCATTTACTTATTAGCTAATTATTGCCAAGAAGATATGATATCATTTAGTATGATTATTTTGATAATTATCATCTTTCATCAGTATATTATTTATGAGCACTATTCATAATGATTTTATTTATTATTGTTTTTTAGAACATTTTAAACGTTACTTTTTCATATATATATATTATTTCAAATATTTTAAAACTGTTATCAGTTTACCTGACAGGAGTATTTGTTGATTGATTTGTATTTGTGGTTTCAGGCTTAAGTTCAGGTTTAGTACCAATGTATTTGACCGAGATATCACCGGTTAATTTACGTGGCTCACTGGGTAGTGTTTGCGCAACTTTTGGTCACTATCGGTATTCTCTTCTCACAAATCATCGGTCTGCCACAAATTCTTGGATCAGCGAAACTATGGCCTATGGTTTTTGGTGAATTTTTGATTCTTGACTTGCAAAATTTGCTGTTTAATTCATTTTGATGTGAGAAAGAGAGAAAAAGACTTGATTATTATTGACAATTTTTTGATTAATTAATAGCTATATTAATTCATGTTTACTCATAAATTCATCGATTACATCTTTAAGTGTAAAATTTCAATTCAATAATAACATTACTATATACAGGTTTCACCGTGGTACCAGTGATATTCCAAATAGCTACACTACCAATGATTCCGGAATCACCCAAATACAGTTTGATTGTGAAGAATCGTACCGAGCAGGCTGAAGAGGATCTGAAAAAGTTACGAGGAAAAGACAATGTAATATTGTTTTTTTTTGCTTTTGAAATAAATTAATAATTTTTTAAACACAATTGAATAGTTTTTTGTTGAGAATTAATGCTGTAAATTATATATACAGTATGATAAAAAAGTGTAAATTGGAATGAAATGAATATACAGTATGATGTGAGAGTGTAAATTGGAATGAAATGAATATACAGTATGATAAGAAAGTGTAAATTGGAATGAAATGAATATACAGTATGATAAGAAAGTGTAAATTGGAATGAAATGAATTTTCAGGTAAAAGCGGAAATTGATATGATGAAAGAGGAGCAAGCCAAGATAAATGCTGTTCCTAAGATGGGTATCTTCGATTTGTTCCGTGGTGATCTTTTATGGCCCATGACTATTGGAATTTTGATGATGTTAGCGCAACAATTTTCCGGTATTAATGTCGCAATGTTTTTCTCCACTATGATTTTCGAAGGTGCTGGTTTGGGTGAGAAAGCCGTCTATGCTACGCTAGTGATGGGTTTAATCAACGTTATCATGACTGTTATCTCTGTCTATCTGTTAAGTTTCTTTTTAATATTTTTTAATTATTTTGTTCAATTTCAAGTTTTGATTCAATCATTTTAGATATGCAATTAAGTTACTTTAGAGTGAGCAATGTATATGGTAAAAATGCTCTCAGTATTTTATTGATAAGAAATTGAAAAATAATTCTATTGATAAGAAATTGAAATAATAATTTCTTTGAAATAATTCTATCATTATTCTTAATTTTTATTATGATCGAGAATATGGAAAAATTATATTGGAATTTTTTTTTATTTTTACTTTGAAATTTTCTCATAAATTTTTGCTACTCTAAAAAAATTGCTACAAATTTAGGTGGATCATCCGAAATGTGGCCGTGTCATGTTACTTATGATTGGCTTGATTGGAATGTTCTTTGCTTCTATCGCTATCGTTATTTTCATTTCAGTCTACGTAAGTAAACGTAATGTTATCATAATAAATCAATATTTATTTGCATATTTAATCAGTAAATTGATTGAATGAAATTTTAATCAGTAAATTGGTTGAATGAAATTTTAATCAGTAAATTTGTTGAATAAAATTTTATAAAGCAAAATTAAAAATAAGAATATATATATATATATATTTTGCAGACGGCAGATGAATTAAATAATAAATGGGCATCCTATCCTGCTTGTTTATTCGTCTTCCTTTTTGTGATTTTCTTTGCAACTGGTCCAGGTAGAATAATAATTACTTTTTTTTTACTTTTAAAATAATTATTATTATTTGGGAGAAATTAATTAATCCTTGAATTTGTAATAAAAAAATTAGAAGAAATTTAAATTGAAATTTTTATAAAATATAGGATTGATAACATTGATAAATTATTTGTTAAAAGATTGACTTTTTTTTTTACAGGTTCCATTCCATGGTTCTTCGTCTCGGAATTATTCTCATCAGGCGCTCGTGGTGCTGCAAATTCGGTTGCCGCAGCAACTAATTGGACTGCAAACTTTCTGTCGAATTTCTCAATGTAAGCAACAATTCTATTTTTTATTTCTTTAAATTACTCTCTTGATAATCTCGTATAAGAAATTATCATTTATATTTATTTACATTAACAAATCTATGTAATTATCAAAAAAAAAATATCATTTTTTTAAAGCTATATTATTTTGATTATTATTATCATAGATATTGAAATATAAATCATATATATATATATAATATATATATATGTATAAAAATAATGATTCTTTGAAAAGATATATTTATGAAGTTGAACAAAACGGATTTTTAAAAATTTTCAGCAAGTATTGCATCAGTATACGTTCCTGATCTTCTCTGGTTTTCTGGCGTTTTTTGCATTTTTCACCTGGATGTATGTGCCAGAAACGAAGGGTCGTACCGTAGAAGACATACAAGAAGAACTGGGTCGTGGTAAATCTCGATTCGCTCGAAATGCAGCATAGATAGTTATGAATTTGAGAGGAAAAGCTCAAAAAGCACCAACTGTCCATAGATCCTTCGATATTTTTTACTCAAATAATTAATTTACTTGTCTCTTTTCTCAGAAATGCACTGTTACATGTTTTTTCTTCTTTTTTTTTACTTTCAAAATCATTTTCTAAGCTGATAATTGGTTTCGAAATAATTATGGTGCTTATCGCGTATCAGTTAAATTGATTCAATATTTATCTTTCAATCAGTCAAAAAAAATCAATTGATTTCAACTCTTCTCCTTCTTTCTTTTAATAATCATTGCTTGGCAATGCATTATTATATTTAAATGTAATTCAAAATTTCAACGAGATGATAATGTTTTTGTTGAATATTTGAAATATAAAAAATTCAAAAATATCAGTTTTTCAATTACTTTTATCCTTTTTCAATCTTTGTCTTGAACAACAATATTACAATTATTTGAATTCTTTTTCCCATATTACCTCAAATGACAAAGTTCTACAATTAATTTCTTTCTGTTCAATCAAATGTTCAAGCTCTAAGATATATAGACCCGAAAAATAATTCAAATATTGAATCTGTTTGAAAATTTTTTATTGCGAATTTGATTCCCAAATAAATGATTATTCATTTTTACAATGCGTATATTTCTTCTCAATCTTAATGTTTTTTTTTTTTTTTTACACAATCCACATATATTTTATCTTTTATCAGAAAAAAGAATGCTGAAAATTTTCTTTACACATTTGTTTCTGCTACTAATATGCCAATTTTATTAGTGTGCATTGATAACATTTATTATCATTTAAATATATCTCCTACATCATCTATTAAAATATACTTTTCAGCATATTGATTTTTTACTGAATTTAAACAAGAAAAATTTATTTTGAAAAAAGCAAACTGCTAGTATGATTTTAACAATTGATTGTCATCTTATCATTCATAATCAATCAATATCGTGATTAACAACAATTATTCCAAGTAGGAAATTTTATCAATTTTCTCAGATTGCTTATGTAATGACCGATTTAAACATCCATTCATCCTGATCAACGTCCAATCATCTTGATCAACGTCTGATCGTCTTAATCAAATTGACAATACAATTTCATTTATAATTTACCATCATATGTATATGTATGCTTTATTACATTTCATATAAATGCGAAATTTTCTTTGCTAGTTTAATTCTTGGAAAACAACAATATGCAAAATAAATGGAATCTCATGCAATTTTGAATAGTTAACAACTTCGGAAACATTTCGAATATTATATTTCGATGATAATCATTTCTAATCCCGACGAACAGTATAATCTCGAGAGTCTAATAATAATAATGGTGTTTGTTTATGAAAACTATGTTAAATTCTTTGCCTTTAAAAGTTTCAAAAATCATTCTTATAATGAAATGTATTGGGAATAAATTATATGATGTGGAAATTATTCCAAGAATTTTTTTTTTTTGTACACCTTGATTGTTTATAGTGTTTTGTTTAATTAAAATTTGTGAGCAAAAAAAAAGAATTTTGTCGAGAATCTTGATTGAATTTATCATTTTCGATTATTCCAAATCTAAATTTATCATTTCAATGAGCAACATGAAAAAAAAAATCTAAATTTATCATTTCAATGAGCAACATGAAAAATGGACGACATGTATTATCATTAGTAATACTGATATGTATTATCATTAGTAATTGTTAAAGAAATGAGCTTAGAAAGTTATAATTTCGATTATTATCATAATTATAATGGCCACTTTCTTTCAAAGTGATTCTGGTGAAATATGACAATTAATCTAATCATTCATTTTTTATCATTTGGCATTGCATTTGCGTGAAATACAAATTTTATATGCAGTACCAGAGAATAACTGCAATTTGCATGCAGTTATATTAGATATAATAACACTGCAATTTGGAATATCATCTGCTTCTCTTTTTTAGAATGAAAAAAACTAATTTTGATAATTTGATAATTAATAGTATCACTTAACTATGTGTTGCAATATCATTTGTTATCAGACTTCATTCATCCAATATCGGTAATGAAAATTATCATCATCGCTAGATAACTTTGGAATATTATTGCTGATGATATCATATCTCTCAATAAACCAGGTAAATCAGATAAATATTATTTGATCGAATAATGATAATAAGAGCGATGTTGATAACAACAACAATGACAACGCAATATATCAATAGTACAAAGTCCAAAATCTTCGTATACCCGAAATTTAATGATATTGCCATTTTGTTGATATAAAACGATGTAACGATATATGACAATTGAGGAAATGGGAGAATAAGTTTGCAGCGAAGATACTGGGAATAACTGATAATTCTTATCATTAACTTTTTAATTATCATTTTCAATATAAATCATTGATTCTTAAATCTATTCTATTCGTTTCCCAAATTTTTGTGCTTATTTCTTATCTCGACTGATCGATATCTCGATCTTATCAATCATTTCATTTTACTGAATAATCCTATTGAAATATTTTTTTTTGTAAATAATTTTTCCAATCAGGATGAACAAAACGACGATAACTATTTTACAACAATTTTTCAAATCCCGGAATCTACGGAAATCCGAATTATCAACACTTTCCGGATTAGAATTTATCGAAGTGATTCAACATAGTCAGCATGTATTCAACGTTAGATTAAATCAACCGGAAACAAGAAATGCATTTACTCTATCATTCTGGAAGTTTGTGAATGTTATTTTCAAGTGATAAAGATTTAATTTTTATCATTTGAAAAATTTAATTTTTATCATTTGAAAATGCTGTTTTTTTTTCATTTGACTTTGTTTAAAGAATAGAAATAATTGATTGATCTTTTTCTTATTTTATTCTTCAGAGAACTTCGAAATGTCTTCGATCATTTAGCAATCAATTCTAAATGTCGTTCAGTTGTTCTATCTGCAGCCGGAAAATCATTTTGTGCTGGAATCAATCTTAAAGATGAATTTGATTTTTTTTTTTTTTACCATTTTTTCATTATCATTCTATCATTTGCTTTCTGAAAAATTGAAAATGCCAGAAAATTTCCAATTTTTTTCTGAATTTATCGATTTTCTTGAACGATTGGGATATTCTTGTCGTATTTTCGCCCTCCGAAAAATTGAAAATGCCAGGAAATTTCCAATTTTTTTCTGAATTTATCGATTTTCTTGAACGATTGGGATATTCTTGTCGTATTTTCGCCCTCCGAAAAATTGAAAATGCCAGGAAATTTCCAATTTTTTTCTGAATTTATCGATTTTCTTGAACGATTGGGATATTCTTGTCGTATTTTCGCCTTCCGAAAAATTGAAAATGCCAGGAAATTTCCAATTTTTTTTCTGAATTTAATTTCTTGCTATATTTGATAATGCAGCAAGGTATGTTAAAAATAGAGAAATGAATGTTTTATTATTTCATATAATTTATTTAGCAACTTTCGGCGATTATTCAAAGCGACACTTTGGATGTTAGTCGTAAATCGTTGAAACTTCGTAATCTGATAGCCACATGTCAAGATAGTTTTACATCATTGGAGAAATGTCCAAAACCAGTGATTGCTGCAATTCATGGACATTGCATTGGTGCTGGTATCAGTCTCGTTGCTGCTGCTGATATACGTTATGCTTCAAATAATACAATTTTCTCGATAAAAGTTAGTCATAGATAAACAATAGCTTTTCTTCATACAATCAATACTTTGAAAACATCAAATGTAGTTGTAGATGATAATTCTTGAGGAAGTAGATATCGGTAGATGCTTAAGATGATAATTCTTGAGGAAGTAGATATCGGTAGATGCTTAAGATGATAATTCTTGAGGAAGTAGATATCGGTAGATGCTTAAGATGATAATTCTTGAGGAAGTAGATATCGGTAGATGCTTAAGATGATAATTCTTGAGGAAGTAGATATCGGTCTTGCTGCTGATGTTGGAATTTTAAATCGAATCAACAAACTTGTTGGAAATGATAGTTTAACCCGTGAACTTGCTTATACAGCTCGTGATTTCGACAGTTCAGAAGCATTGAAATATGGTTAAGTTAATTTTTCATTTCTCTTCATTTTTGAAATCAAAAAAAAAATTTTTTTTTAAAGATCATAACTTTAACTTTGTAAAAGACTATGAAACTTTTCAAATTTCGCACCTTAAACTGTTTTAAATTGGAAAATTTGGCGCACAGAGAATAGAATTAATTTCTCGTGATTAAATTAGATTCTCGAGATTTTCATCACTTACTACTATGTCGTTGTATTATATTATTGATTTATTTAATAGATAAGAATGAGAGGATAAATTTTGAATTTCAATTATTTCAAAAACACAGAGATTTTTTTTCTTCTAACTTTTCTTTTACTATTTTTTTTTATCTTATCTTTATTTATATCAGAGAATGTCAAAAAAAGTTTATTCATTTCGAATTTCTTTATTTATTTATTCTGTCCTCCCTTTTTTTGCATATTTCTAAATTTAATTTCTAAATTTAAGTAAGAAATAATTCGTTAAAAATCAGCAGAATGTAAAATTAGAAATCTGAAATTATTATATTTTCATACAAGGAATCTGTTCGAGACAAAGAATTATATCATTAAATAAAATATTTAATGAAAAAATGAATATACCTTCTCTTTATTCTTTTCTATTTCTAATCCATTAATTTTATATCACAACATGATTACTGTAACAAGATGTAGGTAATATGCAAACAAAATAATTAAATTCAATAAGAATGATTTATTGCGAACTTTATTATTGGGCGTAATATCTTAACAGTCTCGAGAAACTATGCAAATGCATTTGAAATTGTAAGTATATAATAGATCATTCTCGAGAAATTTATGCAAATGTACTTGGAATTGTAAATATATAATCGAATATTCTCGAGAAATTTACGCAAATGTACTTGAAATTGTAAGTATATAATAGAGCATTCTCGAGAAACTACGCAAATGTACTTGGAATTGTAAATATATAATAAAGCATTCTCGAGAAATTTACGCAAATGTACTTGGAATTGTAAATATATAATTGAATGTTCTCGAGAAATTTACGCAAATGTACTTGAAATTGTAAGTGATAATAAATAGTTGAATTATTTACTGCGAATACGTCGCTACTATTACAGTATATTTTTTTGATATTTGTTTGAAATGAGTATATATATTATATATTTAGGTTTCATATCTCGACAATTTGATAATACCGAAGAATGCTTATCAGCGGCGTTATCATTGGCAGATGATATTGCTATGAGAAGTCCGATTGCTATTCAAGGTACCAAATTAGCATTGAACTATTCTCGCGATCATCCTCTCGACGATTCAATCCAATTTATTCGCACATGGAATCAATCGCAACTTCAATCCGATGATTTGTTCCGAGCAAGTGCTGCTGCATTTACAAATGAAAAGCCTAAATTCAACGATGCATGATATTATCAGTATTGAAAAATTGATTTGTATATGAAAAATAATAAGTGATAACGGGATTTTGATAATTATTTCATCGTAAGAAGTGCATCATATAGGTTAGCTAAAATATTATATTTTCTTATCAATCATAAATTTTTTTTAATCATCAAATCTCTGATTAACTAACTGTAGAAACTATCTATTATCATTGGCAGATGATATTTATCATTCAAAAAAATTCAAAATTTTATCATTAAAAAAATTTATCATTCAAAGAAATCCAACTTCAATTTTTTGTTTTTCCACACTGATACTCCACACCCACACTGATAACGTTTATCATATTAACTTAATATAACAATATACCTTACAATGCATTTTTTTTTATTACGCTATAAAATGTTATCCATTAAAAAGATATAATAAGATAATTCAAAGATTTGGTGATATGATAATGAATATATAAATATTTCATTTATCAATATAGCAAATGCTAAACATATTTATATATATATATAAGCATACTATTATTGAGAATGTACTTTTTCATCTAGAAAAGTTTGCAATTATATTGTTAGAAAAATATGAAAGATGAAAAAAATGATAAAAGATTATTCATCAATTTGAAATTTATCATTTACTTCGGTGAAAAAATGATAAGAAAGAAAGGATGAAATTATTGTGACATTTACATATCAATGCATTCGTTGTTATTTCACTGCAACAAAATTATTTCTTTTTATTTCATTGATATTCCTTTAATTGATTTTTTTTTCTTATCATTAAATATCTGTCTAACTATTTGCCTATTAAAACGATCCTGGAATTTTCAGCATTAATTAAAAGGTGACAGGTAACGGGAAGGTGCTTCGGTCTAAATCTTAACAAATAATGATTACAACAGGGTTAGCTTTGTCTATATTATCTTTTTTATCATTTTTTTTTATCAATTTTTTTTTAAATACAAAATTTTAGATTGATCAATTGATGTCGTTTAAAAATACTTCAATTTTCTTTCATTTATTCATTTGAGAACTATTATTTCTTCATGCTAAAAAGCAATAAATTGCTTGCTATTTCAGAATTTGAAATTATCAGCTTATATCGAAATTTTTTTTTACCTTTTTTTATCATATCATATCATATCATATCATATAATTATATCGCGTTTTTTTCATTGCTTAGTTGATTTTCAGTTGAATTTTAAAAGAATTTACAAATCTATCTATTTCCTAGTTCCAAAAATTAGAAATGATACTTTTAAAAGTTATTATATTGTAGAGGTCATCGGAATATCTAAAGTATTGTTAATATCAAGGTTAAAGGTTAAAATTTCCAGGAGATTTGCAGGACGAACAATAATTATCACGGGAGCATCTCGTGGTATTGGTAAAGAAATTGCCCTAAAATTAGCCAAGGATGGTGCTAATATTGTTGTTGCTGCAAAAACTATTGAACCAAATCCGAAATTACCAGGAACCATTTATTCAGCTGTGGAAGATATCGAAAAGGTAATTTATTTATAGCAAATACCTGAAATATATAAAGCTAAAGAGTTAATAGATATAAAATGATATAAAATGATAATGTGATATTTGAAATCAACCAGTTAAAGTGTTAATTTGATTTCCTGATATAAAATGTTAATGTGATCTTTGAAATCAATTAGTTAAAGGTAAACAAATGTCAGTATGATTTCCTGGTATAAAATGATAATGTGATATTTGAAATCAATCAGTTAAAGAGTTAATAGATGTCAGTATGATTTCCTGGTATAAAATGATAATGTGATATTTGAAATCAATCAGTTAAAGTTTAATAGATGCTAAATGATTTTAAAATGTCAATATGATTTTCTGATATAAAGTGTTAATGTGAATATTTGAAATCAATCAGTTAAAGAATTAATAGATGTCAATATGATTTTCTGATATAAAGTGTTAATGTGAATATTTGAAATCAATCAGTTAAAGAATTAATAGATGTCAATATGATTTTCTGATATAAAGTGTTAATGTGAATATTTGAAATCAATTAGTTAAAGAATTAATAGATGTCAGTATGATTTCCTGATATAAAATGTTAATGTGATATTTGAAAAAAATGTTAATATGATATTTGAAATCAATCAAATGATAAATCTAAAGAATTGTTTTATCGTTTTTTTTTCCAAAGCCAATATTGTTTTAATTTGTCATGATATAATTATACATATATGTTTTAATGTTTTAATTTATCATGATATGATTATACATATTCCATACTATTGCTTTGTTTATTATGATAACAATTTCTTACCTTTTCCTTTTTGTTCTATAGAATTCTTCTCGCGTGATTTATCATGATAATATAATTTTAATTATAGGCCGGTGGCAAAGGATTGGCATGCGTAGTTGACGTACGTGATGAGGAATCAGTAACAAAAGCAGTCTCGGATACCGTCAAGAAATTCGGTGGAATTGACATTCTAATTAATAATGCTAGTGCTATATCACTTACCGGGACATTAGAAACAACAATGAAAAAGTTCGATTTAATGCATCAAATCAATACACGTGGAACTTTCTTGATGTAAGTAATATATCTATATATCTATATAGATATATAGATACACCTATGATATATCTTATTTAGTGATGTTTAGTATCAATAGTGTTAATACTGATAAGTATTATATATATATATATATATGTATATAGATATACTTAATTATATAACCTTAACTCAGTGACATTCAGTATCGATAGTGTTAACACTGATAATATTATTAATATATTTCTGCTCACTGATAATATTAGTGAAATGATTACGTAAAAAATTGAGGTTGATATTTTTATTCAGCCAGTACTTTTCAGGTCTCAAAAATGTATACCATTTTTAAAAAATGGCCGAAATCCTCATATTTTGAATATCAGTCCACCATTAAATATGGCAAAACAATGGTTTTCTAATCATGTCGGTAAGCATTGATAATCTGCTTGCTGATAATATCAATGAAATAGGAATAGATGAAAAAAATAACGAGAGAATTTGATAAGTGATGAAAAGAATAGAAATAAAATGAAATAAATAGAGGAAGAAAAGATGATAAAAAGTATGAGAAGAAAGGAAGAAAAAAAAATAAATGGAAAATAATGAATGGAAAGAAATGAATGATAACATATCACAATTATTATTTACTTAGATTATCAAATGAACAAAAAAAAATACCATTTATCGCTGATAATATTCTATTATCAAATTCTAGCTCATACAAATCTCAATGTTTAGCTTATACGATGGCCAAATATGGTATGTCAATGTGTGTCCTTGGAATGCACGATGAACTACGACCTCTCAGTATTGCTGTAAATGCATTATGGCCAAGAACAGCTATTTGGACTGCTGCAATGAAAATGATTTCAGCTGGAAATGCTCGAAATGTTTGTTCATTTTTTGAATTTAAATAGAACCATTTTACAGAAGTGTGATGATGATGAAGAGATTCTTATTTTAAACTTTTGATAAGATATTTTGATAAGCAAACTAATACATTCTTTAATTAACAGTAATTAATATATTCATATTTTATTTGATATTTTGATGAGCAACTAATACATTCTTTAATTAACAGTAATTAATATATTCATATTTGATCTAATTCTAATTCTATATTAGAAAATTTTATAGAATTGTCGTAAGCCAGTAATTATGGCAGATGCTGCATATGCAATACTTTCTCGAGATAGCACTCAGTATACCGGGAATTTTATTATCGATGAAGAAATTTTACGAGAAGAAGGAATAGAAAATTTTGATCAATACTCAATTGAACCAGGTAAATTGATTAAAATTACTGTCAAAAAGTTTGTTTACGATTAATTAATTGACACATGTTATTTCTTGATTTTCATTATTAATATTGACAGGAAAATATCGAATTTTAATTTCTAAAATAACTGATCAAATTTTGATAAAATATCAAACTTTAATTTCTGGAATAATCAAATTTTGGTAATAATTATATTTAGGAGCAACATTATTACAAGATTTTTTCCTCCCTGAAATTACGGAAACACTAAATTCTGATACAACCACATCAATTATATCTCTGGATGCGATGATAAATGATGCTAAACAACATATTACTCCGGATATAGTTAAAAAAATTCAAGCTATTTATCAATTCGACATGATAGAAGGTAAAATCTAAAATTATCAATTTTATCTTTTCTGTACAATACTTTGTGAATTTTTATCTAATCTTTTATTTGACTAAATTAAAAGAAAATCTTTCCATATATTGTCTTAACTTAATTTCAATAGTTATAGAATGTTTTTAATATATTATAGCTTATCAAACAGGACAAATTAAATTCAACTTTAACATATTTTATTTGCCAGCGTCTTACAATATTCAATAATTAAAATATTATTTCATGGTCTACCAGAATACATTTAAGAAAAGAACACCGGAGTGATTCACCAAAAAATTTTGGAGATCAAATTTAAATTTAATTATTAATAAAAAGATATAAATAGAATTAGATAATTCACATTTTGCTTCAGTATTGATTAATTAATTCAGTATTTTTGTATCGCGAAAATTATCACTAATATTATAACAGTTATATTTCATATTTCTAGATTCGAAAATTCACAGTATATACTTCAATCTGAAAAATGGTAATGGTGGAATTTACAAGTCATTAAATAATACCGATGATGTAGTAGATGTGCGTTTTATAACAGATCTACAAACATTATACAAATTATTTAATGGCAAAATGTCAATAACGATGGCAGTTGCATCTGGAAAATTCAAAATTGAAGGAAACAAGGAAAAAGCTTTGTTATTTTCACAATTTTTTAATCCATCAAATAAGAGTAAATTGTAATTTAGTATTCCAATAAATCTATTTCAAGCAATTATGTCATAAAGATTCTCCAAGGAAACCACGAAAAACTTCAAATTCTATGAGCTTAAAACAATTTCATTTTAAAAAAAATCCGTTAAATTTCAAAATCAAAATGGTCAGTAATGATCAGTTAGTTAAGAGAAATCCGAATACTTAAATGAACAGGTAGAGAGTTCAAAATCAAATGATCACTAGTTAGGAGAAATCCAAATGTTAAATAAACAGGTAGAGAGTTCAAAATCAAATGATCAGTAGTCAGGACAAATTTAAATAGTTAAAATGAACAGGTAGAAAGAATAAAAGATGATAAATAAAACATGATAAAATCATTAGGACTGAATAAAACATAAAATGATGATACCAATAATTGTGTGTATATATGAAAGATGAAACAATGAAAATGTTCACTATTAATTCTATATAAGAGATATTTGATAAAAACAATATTTTCAAAAAAAAAAAAACCATGGACACATAAAATTAAAAGTTTCGAGGATTTATAAATTAAAAGAAGAAATGATTAATTGTTAAGAAAATTGAACCAAAAGGAAATATAAAAATGGTTCAGTGAGATATTTCTAATCGAAAATTTGAGAAATATAATTTTTCGAAACAAATGCTTCCATCAGATATATAATTGTTTTTTTTGGTATAAAAAATAAATTAATATTTGATGTCTTCATGGAAAGTATAATTATTGATCAACAATATGTGATAGAACTAGCAATACATAAAAAATAATTACCTAATTATTGAAAAGTTTGATGTTTGACAAAATTTCGAAAATATTAATTGTCATTTCGAATCCAATTCTATTTAATTAATCGTAATTATGCTAATATATCAATTTACCTCTATAATTTATATCTTCTCTTTTCTCGCATCATATGCAGATACTTTTACTATAAAACCATCAATTTGAATTTTTTTTCCCTGTATCAATAGTTGAATTCACTGGGAAATGATAGCCGTAGTGACCAAAAACTTTTGGTTTAAGATTTTGAGCTTCTGGGAAAATACCAACTACTTCTGCATTCTTGGCTGTTACAACATTATCCAATTTTTTAATAATCTGACCGTTAAGTGGAGATTCAATTGAAGTAGTTCCTTTTAACGATTCATCGAATATCTCATTATTTAGATTATTAATATCAACATTCAAGTTTTCTTCTTCTTCATCTACATCTGCAGAGGAGATTCCTTCCATTGTTTTTGCAGCCATAGAAATACTTGATCCATTATCAGTGTTACATTTTCCTCCGCTAGGTTCCGGCCATCCATCTAATGTACCATTCAGGAAATTAAATGGTTCATAATTCTTTATACAAAATTCTGGAAAGAAACATTTTGTTTAACATAAATCAAATCGAAAATTCTTTCTTATGAATTTTCTTGCTAGATATTAATAATTCTAACTTTTAGAATGATTTCATTTAAAAAGAAAAAAAGAGTGATTTCATAAACTCTTCCAAAGTACTATTAAAAATCAAAAGGAAACAAAAATATATGGGATAATAACTCAAATATAATAATATTACCAAGATCTCTTAATTGAACGGTTTTCCGTTTATCAAAAGTCGCTTGTCCGTAAGCTGATTTTGCCAATAAGCCAACGAAACGTTCCTGAAAATTTCTCGGAAAATTACATCGAAAATTTAAAAAGAAAAATGACTGAAGCTAAGAGAGAAAGAAAGAATTCTTCAATTAAATGTCATTTTCAAAAAAAAAGACAAACTGTGACAAATGTGAGAAGTTGCAATGCCTCAGATGAAATAGTCGTACAGTTCGAATCAAGCCTGAATATTTTTTTGACACGTGTAAGCGGTAATTGTGTTCGTAGATGATAAGATGTTGAAGTTGAATTGACAGAATCTTCCATCATTCTTCAATTAAAATCAGTTCATCTAATTTGCTTTTTAATAATAGTTTTTTGATAATGAAATTTGATTTTGGATTCAACGTAAAAACCTTAGCGCAATCTTTAGTATATGATATTGTGATAGATAATATGCAGATTTTTGTATAATTAAATTTCTTCAAAAGAAATCAAAGAAGGAATTCATTTTCAAAAAAAGAACGAAGCCCAATGATAGGATAATTATTTTGCTGAGCGAATTAAGTGATAATGATAAGAAAGTCAGTGATATGGCAAAGAAAAGGCGATAAAATATCCGTCTCGATAACCAAATTCCGTTTGAATCAATGATTGGTTAATTGACAATGATGATTTTGCTGAACGAATTTAAGAAGTTTGCCAATATTGCGTATTATTTCGTTAAAGTGAAATGATAATGATAAAATAATCAATGATATGATAAAGGTAATGTGATAAAATATCTTTCTCGATAAATAAGTTCTATTTGAATCATCGATTGATTAATTGCTTAATTTGAAAAGACACCACGCATATCCCAAATATTCTGTCAAAGCTCGATAATTGACAATGATATTTACTTTACTTCCTATTCTATCAGTTGATAAGAGATATTTAATCATAACACAAATAATCCCATCAATAATCATTGAAAGTTCACCATGAAAATCCCGGCAATCTCGAGAATCAAGAATAAAATTCAATTTTGCCCTGCCCTACGAACAAATTCCCGCCTTGTTTTCTCGCAAAGTATTGCAGCTAAAATTCTATCAAATCAATAGAACTGATATAATCATTGCTTGTTGTTATCAGTATACTGATGGTTATCATCGATTGACTTTATCTATTTGTTTCTCATGGAAATATCGATTCAAAATCATCATCACATCTGCTTTTATTATCTGGCATATTCGATATAATGAGATGACGCATCCAACCAATTTTTTATTAGAGCTTAGGATTTGCAATTATTGAATCGTTCGTTGAATCTTGGATTCAGGATTTGCAATTATTGAATCACTTGGTGAATCTTGGATTCAGGTTTTGCAACTATTGAATCGTTCGCTGAGTCTTGGATTCTATTTATGTTCGCTTTGCTTCTTAATCTGCATGATTGGCTTATATTAAAATCTTCATATTTATCCTATTTGACCTTTGTCATTCTCATATCTCGAACCAATTCGAGACCTTACATTATACCTATCGTATTTGACCTTTGCCACTCCCATATCTCGAACCAATTCGAGACCTTACATTATACCTATCGTATTTGACCTTTGCCATTCCCATATCTCGAACCAATTCGAGACTTTACATTATACCTATCCTATTTGGCCTTTGCTATTCCCATATCTCGAACCAATTCGAGACCTTACATTATACCTATCCTATTTGACCTTTGCCATTCCCACATCTCGAACCAATTCGAGACCTTACATTATACCTATCCTATTTGACCTTTGCCATTCCCACATCTCGAACCAATTCGAGACTTTACATTATACTTATCCTATTTGGTCTTTGCTATTCCCATATCTCGAACCAATTCGAGACTCTACTTTTTTAATAGCTTTAGAAAGAGACGAATAATTTTGTAATAATTTACTTATTGTTATGAATCATTACTGTTTTTTACGATGACAAAAATTCTTATTTTTATTCGAATAATTTATCTAATTTCTGAGAAAGAAAAAGTTTTTTGTTTTGGCCTTCTGAATCCAATCTGAAAATTTCTCTAACTCCTAAGAAAGAACAATTTTTTTTTTTGGCCTTCTGAATCCAATCTGAAAATAAATAGGTCAGCCTAATTCTTGAATGATGCAGCAAGAATCATAAATGAGATATGTTTCGTATAAAAATATTCGAAATTTGATAATTGATAATATGGAATGTTTCAAAATAATACCCATTTGCATCGATGCCAACAATTACTCTTGACCTTTGAATCATTTCACAGAATTAATTGTTAATTTATTAAATTAGTCGAGAAAAAGAATTAATTTATTTGAAGGAATGCGCTAATTTCCAACTAAACATTTGACCTTTCAACTTTAAATTGTAATACTATGTCTTAAGTTTATCCAATAATAAAAGTGCCTTAAATGAAAGCTTAGTTAGTTTGAGAATTATCTTTCGTTTTAATTTAATTCGATTATTATTTATGTTATTGCCGGAAGCATTATCCTAAAAGCATATAAATATAGCATTTATAAAAGCAATGATAACATGATATGATATACTGCTGATAACTAATGATTAACCATGATATACATTTGTGATAATTTTTTCTTGATATCTATGAAAATTTCTGGAAATGCTTTCGATTAATTTAATAGATTAACAATTAATTCACTATTCAGTAAAATGAATGGAAGGACAGCATACTTGTTCAATCGATGTATAACACATATTTTTACTGGCCAACGATATTATCAAACATCTCTTCTACCTAAAGGTGCAAAAGCCTTTATCAATGGTACTGTTATCATTATCATTATCATTCTATTCATATCTTTTTCATTCAATGCCTTAATCTCCCCCTTATCATGATTATCTTCCCTTGATATCCTTATATACAGTAATTAATTTACCACAGATGGAAATAAAAAAAATTAAATATATAAGATAAAAAAAGAAAGAATTGAAAATTTTAACAGAAATATGAAATTTGAAATATTTCCCATATGAAAATAAAATACAGTATGACACTTCCAAACAAAATGAAATACAGTATGATACTTCCATGTGTTTGATTCATTAAAATTAATAGACAAAATATTTGATAAATTAAAGAAGCAAAGACTTATTTTGATAATGCATAGTTGGAAATAATCAAAAAATATATCATTAATTTTGAATGTAATTAAATGAGTATCGAAATATTCTGATAATTGTTAACTCAATTATCAGTAATTTATTATTTTCTAGGTCAATGGAATAATGCTTTATCAAATGCTACATTTCAAATAATAAATCCCTACAATAATGAGATTATATGTGAATGTACAAATTGTGATATAATCGATGCGGAAAAAGTAAGTGATAAATATATTGATAAAAGTTTATCAAATTTAATCTTTAATTTATCAATGGAAATTTTCAACAAAGCAAATATTTTTAATATTTCAAAAAATTAAAGTCTGTAAAAGCGGCACGAGAAGCATACAACGAATGGTCATTGTCCACTGTTGCTAAAGAACGTGCTAAAATACTCGAGAATTGGCACTACAAAATGTTGGAAAAGCAGAATGAATTAGCGGAATTAATTACTCTCGAAGAAGTAATTAATTTCCTTTATCAATTTCCTATAAATATTATTTAATTAATTAATTATTGATGGGTAATCATCTGGATGAAAAAGACATTTATCACTTTAGCCTATATCCATTCCTTCCAATGTTATACCTTCATTGTCTCTGCCTTCACCCTAAAAAGTGTCCTGCAAGGCCTTCAAGAAATTTTATGCCAAATATGTTAGCTAATTCCCCAGGAAATTATTCAATTTTCCTTCATAAGTTATTCATTTATCATTATCAATAAAATATCACCTGATATGATATCATTTAGGGTAAGCCATTAGAAGAAGCACGTAACGAAATTATTTATTCAGCATCATTTTTGAAATGGTTTAGTGAGGAAGCTCGACGAATATATGGACAAATCGTAAATCCGACATCGATACATCGGGTACATTTGCATACCCGTGAACCGATTGGTATCGTTGGAATTATCACACCTGTAAGACTTTTCATTTACCAGCTTGTTGTCTAAATCGTAAATCCTATATTGGTACATCGGGTACATTTGCATACCCGTGAACCGATTGGTATCGTTGGAATTATCACACCTGTAAGACTTTTCATTTACCAGCTTGTTGTCTAAATCGTAAATCCTATATTGGTACATCGGGTACATTTGCATACCCGTGAACCGATTGGTATCGTTGGAATTATCACACCTGTAAGACTTTTCATTTACCAGCTTGTTGTCTAAATCGTAAATCCTATATTGGTACATCGGTACATTTGCATACCCGTGAACCGATTGGTATCATTGGAATTGTCACACCTGTAAGACTTTTTTCGTTTACCTATTTTTGACAACTTGTTATCTTTCCAAAAAAAAAAACTTTCGAATGATAATTTAGCTAATAATTTTTCAATTAAAAAAGATTACTTCGATTCTTTTCATCCTTATCACTTATCAATCTATAACTTAGTGGAATTTTCCATCAGCAATGATTACTCGAAAAGCAGCAGCAGCATTGGCAATTGGTTGTACGGTAATTGTAAAACCCGCCGAAGATACACCACTTTCAGCCTTAGCTCTTGCACAGGTTATTCATTTATTAATTTCTTATCTCTTAAGATATACATTCTGATAATAATCGATTGATAAAGCGAATAAATGTTATCATTGCAATCAAAAATGACATTTGATAATAACTGATCATAATTAATGATATAATCAGTTCATAGTATAGGTAAGTTAATTTTAAAGTTAAAATATCCTTACTCAATATATTAAACATTTTAGATAGCAAAAGAAGTTGGTCTTCCAGATGGTGTCTTTAATGTTATTCCAGCTGATTTGAAGAATACAGAACGAATAGCAAAATTTTTATGTGAATCAACCGATATTGATGCAATTTCATTTACAGGAAGTACTGAAGTTGGAAAGGTTAAAGCTAATTTCATTATCATTTTAATCATTTCATTGATAAGGAATATTTTTTTCATTTAAATGTATAAATATATAATGCTTGATTATTCATTGAAATTTTATTCAGAAAATAATCTGATTAATTTTTTTGTATACATTTGTTTTGATCATAACACATTAGTGTGATAAATTTTTATTTCCATTATCATCTCTAATCCATTATCACAGATTTATCAGTTCATATTTTTATAGCTATTATTATTGCAATCAGCTAATACGGTAAAACGAGTATGTCTTGAATTAGGTGGTAATGCACCACTTATCGTATTCCCGTCAGCTGATCTTACAACAACAATTCAGGTTTATTCGTTTAAAATTAATGTAAAAATTTTTTTGATAAACTAAAGGTGACTGTTCAGAATAAGATAAGATCTGATAAGGTAAGCTTGTATTTTTGCATTCATTTAATTGATAATAATTATTTATATTACTTTTCATTTCAATGATCAATTGATCGATATAACAGTCACTTTATATTACTTTTCATTTCAATGATCAATTGATCGATATAACAATCACTTTATATTACTTTTCATTTCAATGATCAATTGATCGATATAACAATCACTTTATATTACTTTTCATTTCAATGATCAATTGATCGATATAACAATCACTTTATATTACTTTTCATTTCAATGATCAATTGATCGATATAACAATCACTTTATATTACTTTTCATTTCAATGATCAACTGATCGATATAACAATCACTTTATATTACTTTTCATTTCAATGATCAATTGATCGATATAACAATCACTTTATATTACTTTTCATTCAATGATCAATTGATCGATATAACAGTCACTTTTTTCTTCATTTTATTTCAATATACCATTGTTTTAAAAAAACAAAAGTTTAACTTTTATGCTTAAAATATAGAATGAAATGTTGTTATTTAAATAATAACTAATTGTCTAAATTTTTTGCTTTTTCGCCTTGTCTAATTTTAGTATATAATTATATAAAAAGATAATAAGTGGTATAAAATTTAATAATATTTCCAGGGAACAATGGTGATAACAATAAGTGATATAAAATGAATTTCAAAAATTTAATATATTTCCAGGAACAATGGTGATAACAATAAGTGATATAAAATGAATTTCAAAAATTTAATAAATATTTCCAAGGAACAATGGTGATAACAATAAGTGATATAAAAATGAATTTCAAAATTTAATAATATTTCCAGGGAACAATGGTGATAACAATAAGTGATATAAAAATGAATTTCAAAATTTAATAATATTTCCAGGGAATAATGGTATCAAATTTCGAGGTTCAGGACAAACATGTATATGTCCAAATCGTTTTTATATTCATTCTTCAATTTACAATTCATTTATTGAAGCAATTAAGCATGAAATGACAAAATTAATTACCGGTAATGGTATGCAACCAAATGTTACGCAAGGACCACTTATAAATGAAAAGGCTATAAAAAAGTAATATTATCAATTGATTCTATTCGCGATTTCTTGCGACGAAAAATTTATTTGAGCGTTTATCATATCATCTGAACTGATTAACAATCACTAGTAAGAGTAATTCACAATGATATCTTAAAATAATCATAATCACATGACTGATTGATTGGTTGATTGATTGATTGATTGGTTGAAAATTTATTTGAGCATTTATCAAATCATCTGAACTGATTAACTATTACTAGTAAAGAGTAATTCACAATGATATCTTAAAATAATCATAATCACATGATTGAATTGATTGATTGGTTGGTTGATTAATTGATTGATTGATTGGTTGATAGATTGATTTATAATGTTGAATTTTTACAGAAACATGATAAGAGATTTCTGCAAGAAATATAGCGGAACATTTAGATAAAAAACAAAATAAAAAACAAAACTCTCCCTCTCAATTTATCAATGATTAATAGCAAGATAATTTTGAAGATTGAAAAGCTGTTATCAAATGCGCTTGAAAATGGAGCACGTGTGGTTTTAGGTGGAAAACGTGTTTCTCGAAGTACTTGTTTCGAACCAACGTTACTGATTAATGTAACCAGTGATATGGATATTGCTCAAACCGAAATATTTGGTCCTATTATTGCCATCCAAAAGTTCATCTTTTTTTTTCTTTTCGATAATTCATTTTTATCAAATTTGAATTTAATCATTTTTGTCGTAGATTCGCATATCAATAATCAGTATAAGTTTTGATATAAATTGATAATAAATAATATTTTTATTTCAGATTCGAAACGGAAGATGAAGTTTTAACAATGGCAAATGATTGTAGAACTGGTCTAGCTGGTTCGTACATTTTGTAATTTTTAAATTACTAATTTTCTTCTTGATATATTAACTTATCTATTATTTTTCGGAATTTCAACTTCTTCTTATCAGTTAATTATGAAAATCAATTAATTATGAGATATGATGATATATGACGATAATAGAAATATGAAACTATTTCTGGATCACTTAATGATAAGAGATATATAACCTAATCTCTTATCATCGACTATGATTATTTTCTTGTTTGATACTTTCAATTTCTTCTTACCATTAATTTATTCAATTAATTATGAAGATATGATGTTATATGATGATAACAGAAATATGAAACTATTTCTGGATCATTAAAGATAATAAATATATATATATATATACTAATCTCTTATCACTTAATGTACATAGAATGTGAAATAAAATTTTTATAATATAATCTTATCATTATTTATCATATTTTATTGAGATTTTCTTTTTCTTTAACAGAAATAAATTTTAAGGTTATATATTTACAACAGATTATGCTCAGATATTACGTGTTAGTCGTAAACTACAGGTTGGAATTATCGGTGTTAATGAAGGTATGCTAATCAATTGATTACATTTTTTTTATCTTTTATCTCTGATTAGATCATTAATGTTCCGTAATATTATTGCTATATGCATATGTAGCTAAAAAAGAAAATTTTTTTATTCCTTATCATTATCACTTATCCTTATCATTTGTTTTTCATAAATTTTTAAAAATCTCATATTTTTCCAATCGAAATTTTAATTTTCAACAAAATTCGAAGATTCTAGGAGCAGTATCATGTGCAGAAGCAGCATTCGGTGGAATGAAAGAAAGTGGTTTGGGTCGTGAAGGTGGCTCACAAGGTATAGATGAATTCTCGCAATGGAAATATGTTTGTATTAAATTTTAATTTAACATTCTTATCACTTATAATTTTCAACGGTAAATCAAAGAATTCCAATTGACAGTAAAGTTTCATTTTAACATTTTTGTCATTTATAATTTTGAACAATAAATTAAAGAATTCTAATTGATAATAAAATTTTAAGTTTAAAAAAATTCTATTTTTTGATTCTTAAAATTGCATTGCTTTTTTTAATTCTATCCATTGGCATTCTCAACGTTACTTGTTGTAAAGATTATGATATCTTATCATGTAAAGTTAGCTAATTACAGATCAACAATTTTTTGCATTTTTATATTTGTCAAAAGATGACAATTATTTATATTTACTGTATTCTCATGAGCAAAATCATTTATATAAATATGCTAATTACTTTATAAGCTAGAAAAGAAAATTTTTTCCTTATCATTATCACTTATCCTTATCATTTATCTCATAAATTTTAAAATTTCATATTTTTCTAATCGAATATAATTACTTTATATTACAGTGATTTTGAATTGAGATTGTAAAATAGGTTTCTTCCAGGTTGTGATTAACCAAATTATGTATATATTAATAAATTACGGTTGTGACCTTTTAACTTTTAACCTCTTGATTACAATGTACTTATATCGAGGAATGATTATGATCAACATTGATTATGATCAGCATGAATAGTTGTAATTTTATCGTCGGAAAAGTAACACACACACATATCCATCATTCTCGGGAAATCAAACAGATACGCGAATTTATTTGAAATTTTATCAGTGTAAAATTTAAGATAATTGTTCTTTTAAAAATGCTGCTAGAATTTATCAATCATTTATCCCATTAACAAGGAATTTATCAATCATTTATCCCATTAACAGGGAATTTATCAATCATTTATCCCACAACAAGCATATCATATCAGGAGACATTTATCATGAAATCGTTACAAGAATAAGTTAAAAGGTCAAAAGAAAGAGAAAAAGGTATAAACAATATGAACAGTAGAACAATGATATGCGAAATAATATAGTTTGATATTATATTGATTAGTATTAGTAATAAGTAAAATTTGATATAAAAGATTTTCATGATATTTCCAAACTCTGTGCAGCTTATCTAATATCACTTTATTTCACTTTCTTTTTGATCATATCAATTAGTAAGGATTTTTTCTTATCAGTAATTGATATTATTTGATAGAAAAAGTATTACGGATGTTTTTAAAGATAATCAGTGAAGATCAACGAAAAATAAATGAAAAATTTACTTTCTTTAAAGTAGCTTCAAGAAATCAATTTGAATCAAGAAATTAGGCGGAAAATCAAGAAGATTGTTTTATTGCCAATGAAATTGAAACATTCCTCCTGAAATCCCTCTATCTATCACTTTTGATAATCATTAAATTATGATTTCTTGAAGCTACGTTAAAGAATTTGTAGAACTTCTGATAATGCACGAACAGAATTTGTAGAACTTCTGATAACACAATAAATATATTATTCAACAGAAATCGAATGCTTAGAATCACTGATAGTCTTAACAAATGATTGAAATCATTCGATAATTTTTGTATCATAGATCTCTTCCAAAATATATGGATTAATTTTTCCATGAGTTCGGAAAACATAGAATAATATTCTAATCCAATGAAGCATATATGATGAGCATAAAATTATATTTGAAAGGTGAAAGTTCAAAAAGAAACAGAAAGGTGAAAGTTCAAAAAGAAACAGAAATTTGCAGGGAAATATTAGAGGACGAAATGTTCGATATCGAACAAATAAATAATTGATAAGAATGAAAGTACGAAAATGAGTGATATGTAAGAAATGCTAAGATATGAAATGCTAGAAGCATATCTAAGCTCGGAATTGAGTTGAAACTTTTAAATTAACATTATTGAAGTTTGTTAACTTTTATCTTTTGTACATTATCAGCTTTTGGCTCATAGAAATGGTGTCCTCCAAGAATACGGTAGAATTCGAAATGTTCTGTTGAAGAATGATTCTTACCGATCGATTCAATCAATTCACCAGCTGGGCATGGTTTTAGTTTCGGTACAAAATCCTATAAATTAGTTAATCAATTATCAAAATCACCTTCAAAAAAAGACTATTTTTCACGATATTTCTCGATTTATAAGAATGAAGATGTAAAATCGTAATTTATTCCTCGATAAATAAGAATAAATATGCAAAATCGTAATCTTTTTTTCTCGATACATAAGAATGAAGATGCAAAATCGTAATTTTTTTCTCGAAACGTAAGAATAAAGATGCAAAATCGTAATTTGATACGAGAATATCCATGCATGTGATATTCTTGAATCACGATAGATATGTCTTTAAATTTGAATATGTAAGGCTGATGCATGCATGTTGAATGCATGCGAGAAATGCAATGCAAATAACTTCCTGCACAATTTTCTGCTCTATATTTTCTTATTCAAAAATTTAAAATAGTGTGAGAATTTTTTTTTAATATATTTGGCAAGCTTACAGCATTATATTGGGATTCTGTTTTCATTTGATCGTTTTGCCAAAGCATTGATTCTTGGAATTTGGTGGATGACATTCGAATTTGCTTTGTAGATATTATTGGCATTTCGCCTGATGATGATAATATGTGATAAAAGTTTTGACTTTCAAGATGATCTATAAAATAACTGATTAATTTTGACTGATAAATTCATCAATATTTTTAAAAATAAAGCTAATGAAATACTTGCAGCAACTCAATTATCTAGCAAAAGTCTCGTGATATGAGATATAAGCCAAGCTATTGAATTATATCATATCATTAAAATGAGAAATTATCTTTTATCATCAAACTTATTACTTTCGGGAAGTTCGACTTTTTGATTTTTGCGCAAAATAACGCGTCGAATATCTTCCGCTGGTACTCCTTCATAAAAAGTTTCCGTATACGCCGTCATAGATGTTTTGTTATGATCCGGTATTGCATTTAAGTTTTCTGCATTAATCCTGTTACAATATTTCTTCGTTATTTCTGTGACAGATTCATCCTGCTTTTGTTGTTCCTAAAATACGTTGCGTAGAAATTCTAGAAACATTACATTGATATGCTTCTGCTCATATTTGAAATCTCGAAGAAATGAATCCTTAAATTACCAACCTTCCAAATATCCGAACTATTAGCTTTTACAATTTCAGATCTATCCGCCTTTTTAGCAGTGAATTCAATTTGTGAATTTGTTACGGCCTGGAATAAGCCATCACCAAATAAAATATCTGTATCAGATGGTTTCTTGGCTACATATCGTTCCACTTTTTTAGGACTGAAATC
>SNRZ01000332.1:0-28589 GCA_008729115.1 Dirofilaria repens | reverse complement strand
TTAATTTAATTAATCAACAATTTTCAATTGAATATCATTACTGAATTTACTGAAGATTATTACTTTGTGTATAAGGATTGAGTGATCGGTGTGAAGTTAATACGTTTATCACGTGCTTCCAACGTAACACAGAACTGATGGAAGAATGGTATTCCAAGTGCGACAGATTCATCAAAAATATTTTTATTGCTTCTGAATGCAAGTTCGCATTGCTCATCCTCCTGCTGGAAAATCAATTTATCAATTTATATTTGTTTCATAATGGAATAATGATGATGAAGTTTTTTCAGTCATTTAATGAAATGCTGGTAAGATATGTCGAAAAAAAAGTAAAATCAAAGTAAAAATATTATCATAATTTATGCTATTATGATGACTTTATGTTGTGAAAATTATGATTTTGAATGGAATATGTATGAGACTAACGAAGACAAAAATGAAGCCTGGCATTTTTACTTTTGTTACTTCTTCCTCAAGTATTTTAATAAGTTAAAAAAGAATAAGGACTAACATTATGTTTGATAATGAAATGTTCTGATCCAATGATATAATAATTCTTATGGGTTAGCATCACGAATGGTTCAAATGACACTTGACAGTCTACCATATATTTCTTCGTTTCTGGATCCATCTGAAGTATTTTCGTAATGAGAAAAGAATAGAATCTCAATATTCAACGAATAAAATTAGAGGTGAAATTAGTGAAGTTATGTGTAAAACATTTAACCTCTGCTTTGAGATTTCGAACAATTTCTTGCATAAATTGATCAGGAACAGCAATATATGGTTTGGTGATATGTGGATATGCAAAAATTCTTTGCAATTTATTTTTATTTGTTGCATTGCCCAATTTTATTGCTAAATATTCGAAATCGTAACGATTTGCGGAATAAGCAAGCGACTCCGTCTTTTCGTTGCCCAAATCGCACAGCTCATTATTACGTCCACCAAGCGTTAACATAGCTGGCTCACCAGCATCCTGAATTTTCACAAATATTAATCTTACAGAAACGGTATGGGTTATGTTCAATGATACTTTATAAATCTAGAAATTAACAATAAGACTGAAGATTTACTAATATCCATCGAAAGTTTGCACGATTACTGTTCAGCTTCAATTATCAGTTTTTAATAATATTCCGAACAAACTGCGGAAACATGATCAAAATGATTTTCTCGTTTTCTAGAAATATCATGCCAATAAAGTCAAAAAATAAAGTATATTTACCAATGATGGTAATGCGATGGTGATAATAGGATTCAATTGTTTCTCTCGAATGGCTTTCTTTAAACGGATTATCCGCAATGTCACAATTTTTGGTAACTGGGAGACGTCATCGATGCCATATAAGGATGGGAGACCTAGAACTCCTTGTACGATGCCATCAACATGCAATGCTGATAAACCAAATACGCCATCAATTTGCTGATAATCTCCAATTCGGGCCATTGTAATGTGCATAGTGAACCGAATGGCGAATTTATGAAATTTAAGCGTCCAGAATTACATGAATTGATCTGAAAAAATAATTTTAGAATATCTGAGTTGCGATTCTGGGAATAATGTCGCTTTGAATCCTCGTCTGAAGATTATTTGCAAATATTATTATTAATAGATTCATTAGACAGAATCCTTTCATCACATTGCTTCACTTGAAAAGTTACTTTGAAAACTTTAGTTGCAATCAGAATAAAATTAATGAAGCAATACTAATATGGTAAAATTATTCATTTGAATATAAATTATCTTTAGGACAAAGAAATCGGGAAACATACCGAAATATTATCATTCCACATACATACAGTAACTGATTTCATACCACGAAATTGTGTCTGAGGACTTGCGACTACTGTAGTACAGGTACGCGAATCAAAGTTTGAATAAGCAGTTTTACCATGGCAAAATGTGTGTCTGCAATTTGTTGAGAATATGAATTAATAAGATTTCGAAACTTAAAAACTTCATTTCACTAAATTATTTTCTAGAAATTTTGGAATAATTTCTGCAGATCTCAAATTAGTTTTGGAATGTGGAAGAAAAAAGGCAAACATACTGGGAAGAAGATCCAGCAACCCAAAGAAACGCCGAGTTACGGTACACCAGAAGAACGGTGAATTCTTTTTCTGGGCTACCAATCATCAATTTTAGGGCATATCCGGTATGATGCTAAACAGAAGGTAAGATATCAGATTGAATGGTGAAAAATACTGAAAATGAAAATATTAGTTTCAATTGCGGCTGAAACATTAAGCATTTAATTTCAGGAAATAATTAAGTAATATACCTTAGCTGTGCTATAAACAGGTTGCAATTCGATATGGTATTCAGCAAATGTCGATGTTATTAGAAAAGTATAAAAGACGACTGCTAGCTTCATTAGTCTATCGTTCATCTTTCTTTCAAGAAATGAGTAGCTTTAAAAGGAATTTTGAAAAGTTCAAAGGACAAAGAATAAGCGAGAACATTTCGTACTTTTCATATTGTTGTATAAACGCAAAGAACGACATAAAATATCAGTGTTGTTATATTGTCTAATATTAAATAACCGTTCATTTTCTACGATAAACAAATTCTGTTATTCTCAAAAAATAGATTTTACGATTTGTCAATTTGACAAATTACATGTCTTTTCAAGATTTAGAACTTATGACTTATATTTGTTCGTTGGTAGTAGGAAGTTATTATTATAGATAGAATATTTTGCGTGTCCTTAGCTCATCGAACAATTTTCTCATAAAACTGAGAAATAGAAGAATATTAAAATCATAGGATGATCATAAATAAGATTATATGTTGCATTAATGTCGAAAAGAAATGAATTTGCAATAAAGTTTTCATTTTATTTTCTATTAGAATTTGATGATTTTGTTTTATATTTGTTTAGGACTGATCTGACTAATAGCATACCGAGCCAATAGCTTTAGCTTCATGAGCAAACAACTAGTTTTTCTTCAACTATTTTCGATTATTGGCCTGTCCTCGAATAATTTCCAACTATTTTCGATTATTGTTCACTTCCTCAGAATAATTCTTAGTAATTCCAATAACTGTTATTCATACTAGAGGTAACTCCGATGCTTATTGAATATATTATCAACGAAAATTATAAAAATTCGAAGAAAATGAAAGATATTTTGGTAATTCAGCACAGTTGGTTTGATATTTCTGCATATCTTTGGGAATCACTGTAGAGATAAAGTCTGAATAGCAATTTTAATGAAGAAATGAATCGAATTTCTTCTCGGCAACAACGAGAAGTTGAAGGAATTGAGCCAACGATTTCGAGCAGTAAAATTATCATGGATTACTTCTATGTTACAGTCCTACTTATATACCATTTCTTGGCCAACTAATCTATGGTACGAGCATTTTCATCGGATTAATATTCTTCGATCTGTCTGCGATTATGGCGATGAATTTGCATTTTTCAATTTTGCGGATGATATTTGCATATTACAAATTTTTATGTGAAAGCAATTCATTTTCCAGAAGTATTTATAATTCCATCATCTAATAAAAAGCAATAAAAAAGGCTAAACATTGTAAATAAACTGCGACATTCATTAGCTTATTCTTCAATTCACATTGAGCAATAATAGCTGAACATTTGCAATAAATTACTGAATGTTTTCACAAATTTATGAAGTGAATTTAATTAATCGAATCTATGAGCGATAAAAATTGGCTATTAAATTTTGACGTTACGATCTTTCATAGATATTAATTTTACGCTTACTGTAATCAACGATTCTAAAGAACGATGCTGTTCCGAATGTGTTTCGATCCCTTCATTTCTTCAGTGTGTGTTGTTTTTAACTTTTATGATCAATAGAATTTCACTTTTTTTTTTTTTTCTTTGATCTTTCAGACATTAAATAACTTTCGAGAATGATGTTAACAGGTTTTTTTATGATGTCATATTTCTGATAAGTCTATCATATCAAATTACTTCTTCAAAACACACTTCTACGGAAGTATTTATCTTTTGTTAATTTACCAATTTTTCATGCTTTCTATTAAACTTCCATTTTTCTCTTTTTTTCTACAACAAATCATTTTTTACTACAAATATGAACAAAGCTCTTTTCATTTATTTCGATATCATTTCGATAATGTCCAATAATCCCACAGAATTATTCATTTTTGAATACAATTGAGAGAAAACTTTATTTAAATTTTTATTTGGGAATATTTATTTTTACATAATATCCAAGAAATATAATTTCAGAGTTTTAAGCTTTTCAGAGCATTCAATTCAATTTAAGATTTACTTCGCCGTAAAGTCGCTTTCTAAATTATGTTAATAAGTAATTCGTTATTAAATGTACCGAAATATATTCAATGAACATTTTATAAATGAATCAAATTTTCCAGTAATAAATGAAATAGTCTAATCATTTAAATTTTATCAATTCAATTATAGATTAATAACTTCTTGAAACATGTTATGTTCGGATTGAACTTACTTTGTTATTATTTGATAATTTCGCGAAGAGAAAAAATTTTTGCGGAAGAAAAAAAAAAACGAAGGAAAATTTCCTCTCCAAAGAAGGTCAGCCTTTACTTCTATATTCAACTTTGTCTGGATTAAATCTCATAACAACAACTATTTCCGTCAATAAATCAGCTTGTGTGTAAAATTTTCCAATAAAAGTACTCAGATAACAATGCGAAATTAAATTGGGCATTTCGACTTCATGTTGACACCCTCGGGATTGCCAATTAACTGGAGTTTGTTCAAAAAGGAATTATGCTGAAATGGGGATGGGTAATAAGATATTTTAAATTTAATACTTAACAAAAGGAAGTTATCATTATCCTGAATGATTGTCGTCGAACTAATTTTAAATTAAAGTAGATAGCCAAGTAATAGTCTTGAAAAAGGAGATGTCCCATCACAAAACAATAATTTACTTCAGCTTCCAATACCTTACGCGATCCCAAGCAATGAAATGATTGAAATTTAATTTGGTTGTTAAATGAATTTATTTTGTATTTGTTGGTTTTTTAACGGAAGAAGTGGTTCAATTTCATTGGGGTTATCACTTTTTTTCAGTAAGATTTTCGTTCGATTTGAACGTTTAATAGAAAGGTAGGTGAAATACAGAACAGAATAATTTTAATTCCACTTGATAATTATTATCAAATAAATTATAAAACACAAACAATAAACACCAATGCATCAAAAAATTGCTCAGTCCTTCTTGTATTGCTCAACCTTTTTTTGAAATAATTCCATTGAATTGTCGATCATTTGAAAAAAACTCTGTTGTGTTCATTGAAGCTTCATTTGAAAATAGATTTCATCATATTTTTAAATGTTTCTTCTGTTCTCACTTTTAATATAACAATATTATCGACATAAAGATTCCTTCGTACTTCGAGAGAAATTTGGCTTCCATGACTTTCCAAGTAATAATTAAAAGTAACTGATAACAAAAACGGTGATGATACTACTCTAAATGGAACTCTTCTAAAAAAAATGATAACAACTCACATTTTTCTATTGACTGAACCACAAATATTCTTTAAACAAAGAAATCGAATGCAGTTTCTTTCTGATGAATACAATTCTATTTGAAGAAATGCTTTTTTCTACTTTAACTATTACCACATTCTTTATGGTTTGCAAAAACTCCAGTCAAATCAAGAAATGAATTGATAAGAGATTGAATTGATAAAATGATGAATTGATAAGCGAGAATTATTGTCATTGGTCGGCGATATAAAACATCATTCAACCTTCTCATTCCTTCCAAATTGTTTTACCTATTATAAACACTTCATGATTAGACAAATGGTGGATAACATCAATCTGATTCATGCCGAATATACTTTTTCGATTATGTTGTTGACAACTGTTCATGAATGATTTCATTGCATAGAAAAATGATGAAGGAGCAAGCGCAAGCCGAAAGACAATGGAGGTTGTAGTTGCGGATAATGGCATTCGGGAAACGTATATGATGTGCAAATAAGTAAAGTTATTAATCCAAATGAACAAGAAAAACAGCATCTGAAAGAGTTCTGGGACTAGCAGTAAATGCACGTAAAAGTAGTAGAACGCTACGCAAGCCACAACTGATATTTGGAGAGACAAGACAAGGCTGATTCCAAAACGAGAAAGTAGAAACCGATATTCCTCGATTGAAGTTACTCGCATGATAATTGGAGCAAGAGCGATGGAATTCATTAGATACGAAATTGGTGTAGGAAATGTATACTTATAAATGGCTAGTACTTGTGTGCTGCAATGGCTAAAAAAACCGCCAGTAGAATCCAGATATATCTCAAACAGAATTGACGAAATAAGAAGATGTAAAGAAATTGAATTCCTTCATACAAGATCAAACAATAATCCAGCAGACCAGGCTTTATGAGGATTCTTCCCAAAAAAATTAAAAAGCAATTGGTTATGGTGGAATGATCTACAATGGTTTTGGAAACCAAAGGAAAAATGGCTTAAAAATATACTCATAGAAGAAAACATCATAAGTGTATGTATAAGTATGCGATTGATGAAAGAACAAGCGATACAATTCAGAGAAATTTACGTTGTTGATAGATGAGACACATTTCTCATCCCTGCTTAAATTAATGAGAACAATTTAGTGTATGTCTTACGATTCCTCGCGAAGGTATCAAAGAGAAGATAAAGAGTTTGAAAGAATTCTCAAGACAGAATTTTACTTCTAAAGAATATGATAAGGCAATGCAATCGATAATCAAAATGGTACAGTTAAACATAACTCAAAAGGAAATCAAACAATGGGGATTAAAAGAAGACCGTAATGGAATCTGGAGATACATGGGAAGGCTTAGAAGAACAATGCCGCAAATTGAGGATTTTTCATATTTCGTCAATAAGGCAAGTTAGCAGAATTGATTTTGAAGCGTTACAATGAGAAATCGTTTCATGCGAGCGTACAGACAACGATATTGGATCGCGCACGGGCGATCATATATTAAGAAAATCTTAAGAAAAATTTGTAAAAGTTGAACTATGCGGATGGCTACGTCATTTGAATAATTCGTACAAGCATTGCGAAGATTTACAAGCGAAAGAAACCAATCGAAACATGTAATTTCTGACAATGCCAAGAATCTTAAAGCAGCTTTCAAAGTACTTGTAGAATTAAATACTGCGGAAAGGGAAAATGATGGAATGGGAAATTATTGCGCTAAGCACATCCTGGCAGGGTGGCGGTTATGAAAAAATGCCTAAGTAGTTAAATGATCTTTAAGAAAGATCATAAGTACAAAGCTCCTTAACAAATTCATTTGTTAAATAGTTTATCATAATTGCAACAAATAGTTTTATTTGCGTTTTTTTTACGAATTTAACTCTAATTTCCGCTTTAGTATTAAAACATATTTTTGGCGACTTATTATCAAATGAAGCAATTTTTAATTTCTTTTCTTCGATTCACGGAAGATTTAATCGATTCGCTAATTTCTTAAATATAAAGAATAATTGGGAACCAACATCGAACAAATGTAAAAGCTTTTTGAATTTCCGGATATTTGGATTGACTAAATCAATTTTTTTTTTTGCTTAAGAGTAAGATTCGCTTATCTCTTTACGTTGCTTCTGCTTCTGTAATTGAATTTATTGATGTGGACGAATCAGCGCTCCTTTTTCTTGAATCCATGGTTTGCGTGATCTTCTTGTATTTGATGTGACAGAACGCTATATTCTGGGGTCTTTACTGTAGAAATAAAAAGATTTCCTTTTGTCTCAAATCATTGTTGTATAATACGTTCAAAGACAGTTGTTCATGCAAATATTCCAATCGATGTCTGAGCGTAGGATAAATATGGCATTTGTTATCCCAATGATCTTTGTTACAAAATGCATAGGTATAGGATCGTCTTTTTTTTTTGGAGTTTTTAATACTGTAGTCAAGTTACGATTACGATCACTTGGTTACGATTACGATCACTTGGTTACGATTACGATCATTTGATTTAAATTGTTTAATTGTGGCTAAGGCTGAAGTTTTATTCTCTCGATATGGGAATAAATTTGGTTGGAACTCATTAATTTTTTTTCCCTACTAGTTAAATTGCTTTCTTTTTATTTCTTTATTTCTTAGATTTCGTCAAATATTTTCGGAGCTTATTTTGCTTGTTTTTATCCAAATATTCTATTCATAATCCAAGCCGGCAACTTATTTCCGATAACATTTTCAATGCTAGAATCCTCTAGAATCTCTCCTATTGCTACTAGTTATATTGTATTCTTTCAATCACTTTTCTTCTGATAACTTACAACTTGTTATAGAGAGATTTGCCGAATTTATCACTTAGCATGCTCCCTATGACATTATAATTTTCCTCTTATTACTAACAAAGTGTTGCCTTTTAGACAAGATATCATATAATTTAATTTGTAAATGTCTGTGTTTCGAAAATGGTTGATTCGATTTGATCAAGTTTGTAAGGATTATGTGTGGTAGAAGATTAAGGAATTTTCCTCTTTGATTATTTAAATTTGGTAGAAGAGAATTTTCTCTTCGATTGAATTGAATCGTTGATTTGAGTTGTCGCTACTTATTGCAGCGATAAGGAGTTGTAAGGTTGAACTATTGCTTACGTTATGAAATAAACAGTTTATTTTATTGGGACTTATACGATACAATAGAGATAATTTGATAAGTTTAATAAGACAATACAATTGAAGTAAAATTAAAAATAAAATATCGTGATAAAACTGACCTACGAAGAACTAAAGTAGCGAAAATAAAGTAAATGGAGAAATAAATGATGTGAGGAATGGTCTCTTTAATACCAACTCTTTATAGTGAAGTTGTTTATAATTTTTTAAAAAAATATAAATATTTATGATCTCGAAGATTAAAATGAAATTATTACATGACAATTATTTACGATTTTCCAGAGTCTGATATCATATCATACCTTATAAACAAGACAAATAGGTTCATCATGTATATATCACAGTCTATAACGAAGACGAATTGTAACATCATGATGCGAGCGTAAGATAATACATAATTCTTTTGATGGAAAAATAGCTATGTAAGCAAAAGCTAATTTACATGTTAAATTTCAATCACCGAATGTAAACTTGGTTTTAGAATATAAGGATTTATATCTAAATTAATTTACCAGATGTCGAAGACATAGGCTCGTAAGTGCTGAAAACATACAGAATTTGATTTAGAGGAATTTACATATGTATTAGAATTGAATGAATGAATGATAAAATAAGAAAGATATCGAAATACAAGTGGTTTGTTATTTAGATAAAATTGTTTTATAAAATTATGTCGGTTTTTCCTGACAGTTCTAGAAAATTAATTATAGTAATTTATTATTGATGCGGTAATTATAATGAGGTATAATTAAGTGAATGAAGGAATTATTTTATATTTTACAACAAATTTGGATGAGTTTGTTAATACTTGCCAATTTTTAACAATATAAGACGGAATTTACAATGAATTGGATTAGCGAATATTTAAAATAAAAGAAATTTACATATGAATTGGACAAGCAATCCAAATAGAACAAATTTCTATAGTGTAATTACTTTAAGACGCAAAATTTGTTTCAAAAAATTTGATTTTTCCGACCAAGTCTAAGCCTGAACCCATATTGTCATATAAGAATCGCTCAGTTGTATGAAATTTATTTTTATGCGAAGTATTTCATTCATTTTGAGCAGTACGAAATTATTTCTATCAACATGAATAGAAACGGTTAAGTAAAATTATTATGAAAGTAGAACTGAGATGGAATTACTTACAGCTTCACTATCATGTCTCGTTCAATCTGATATGTAAGTTAAATTTTAAACTTGATAATGTTCATTTTTTTTCAAAATTATCGAATGATTCTACAAAATTCTAAACAAATACACAATTTCTTGGAATGAAATTTTGTTTTGTTTTATGTATTACAATGCATCTTTGAAGGCAGTATCATATTAGCCAGATAACTATACATTTTCGAAATTATTATGAAATTTATGATCTCTGAAATATTTCTAACAAAAAAAAAAACAATTCTACTATATTTGGTTGTTTTCTCGGTTTTTATTAATTTTTTAATTTGCATTTATTTTATATTTACTTAATATATCATAAACTATATTCATTTCCTTAATATAATTCATTTACTCTCACTCTGACTTGCAGTAGTATCTTTTCTGCAATAATTGTCTGCAATTAAATATTGAAAAAAACAAATATATCAGCAATTAAATATTGAAAAAAGCAAATATAACAAATATTGAAACAAGCAAATATATCAGTTCATATCAGTCGAAAATTTGTATCATTCTCGCAGATAATCCGGGTAAATTCGAAAAATGCCAAAAGAAAAATTTTTGCTCCAAGAAAATAGTAACAATATTAAATTTGTTTACAACTGCTTCGAATTTCCGCTAATAAAACTTGTTCGATTTTCGGCCTTACGCATATATTTTTTTTACTTCTCTTCCGGTATTTATTTATTTATGAATCAACGATCAGTTATTTCAATCTTATAAGAGATTATTTCAATCTTGAATTTCAAAACAAAATTTTATAAACATTAGTTTCAACTGTATACAGAAAAGAAAAAGCAATTAGTCGGATCAATACATTTAAATAAAATGAAATATATTGATAAAAATAGACATTTCGAATCAAAGATTTAGACAGATCGTGTTAGCTACCCATAAAACATAGGACCATAACCAAAAAAGGTGGACCATAGCTCCACATAGGTGGAAATAAATATGAATTGAAGCAACCAAAATGCATGCCAAAGAATGGAACTGAAATCCCAATAAAACTCCCGTAACCTCCAAAAAATTGTCGTTTCTTTCGGATTCTGAAAAAACAATTCTTTTAAAATATTCAATTAGCCAATTGTAATGGTTAATGCGACACATTATTTTTTACGAGTTTCCCGCATTATTTATTTCTCGTCTTCTCATTTATTATTTAATAAATTTAAATAATTTTATTAATTGCTATGAACTAACTAATCGTAATTACCAGTGAAGAAACAATTCCAACTTACTTTATTGCTTCATTTCTTCCATTTTCGCTGATCACAAAATCATTAAATAATAATAAAGTAAATATCAATCGGAACGTAACGTATTTCAGGAAACGATTCATCTATAATGGAATTGAACTCTGAAATTATATTGCTTCGATATTATATAAAAATAAATATTCCCAAATAAAAATTTAAATAAAGTTTTCTCTCAATTGTATTCAAAAATGAATAATTCTGTGGGATTATTGGACATTATCGAAATGATATCGAAATAAATGAAAAGAGCTTTGTTCATATTTGTAGTAAAAAATGATTTGTTGTAGAAAAAAAGAGAAAAATGGAAGTTTAATAGAAAGCATGAAAAATTGGTAAATTAACAAAAGATAAATACTTCCGTAGAAGTGTGTTTTGAAGAAGTAATTTGATATGATAGACTTATCAGAAATATGACATCATAAAAAAACCTGTTAACATCATTCTCGAAAGTTATTTAATGTCTGAAAGATCAAAGAAAAATAATAAAAAGTGAAATTCTATTGATCATAAAAGTTAAAAACAACACACACTGAAGAAATGAAGGGATCGAAACACATTCGGAACAGCATCGTTCTTTAGAATCGTTGATTACAGTAAGCGTAAAATTAATATCTATGAAAGATCGTAACGTCAAAATTTAATAGCCAATTTTTATCGCTCATAGATTCGATTAATTAAATTCACTTCATAAATTTGTGAAAACATTCAGTAATTTATTGCAAATGTTCAGCTATTATTGCTCAATGTGAATTGAAGAATAAGCTAATGAATGTCGCAGTTTATTTACAATGTTTAGCCTTTTTTATTGCTTTTTATTAGATGATGGAATTATAAATACTTCTGGAAAATGAATTGCTTTCACATAAAAATTTGTAATATGCAAATATCATCCGCAAAATTGAAAAATGCAAATTCATCGCCATAATCGCAGACAGATCGAAGAATATTAATCCGATGAAAATGCTCGTACCATAGATTAGTTGGCCAAGAAATGGTATATAAGTAGGACTGTAACATAGAAGTAATCCATGATAATTTTACTGCTCGAAATCGTTGGCTCAATTCCTTCAACTTCTCGTTGTTGCCGAGAAGAAATTCGATTCATTTCTTCATTAAAATTGCTATTCAGACTTTATCTCTACAGTGATTCCCAAAGATATGCAGAAATATCAAACCAACTGTGCTGAATTACCAAAATATCTTTCATTTTCTTCGAATTTTTATAATTTTCGTTGATAATATATTCAATAAGCATCGGAGTTACCTCTAGTATGAATAACAGTTATTGGAATTACTAAGAATTATTCTGAGGAAGTGAACAATAATCGAAAATAGTTGGAAATTAATTCGAGGACAGGCCAATAATCGAAAATAGTTGAAGAAAAACTAGTTGTTTGCTCATGAAGCTAAAGCTATTGGCTCGGTATGCTATTAGTCAGATCAGTCCTAAACAAATATAAAACAAAATCATCAAATTCTAATAGAAAATAAAATGAAAACTTTATTGCAAATTCATTTCTTTTCGACATTAATGCAACATATAATCTTATTTATGATCATCCTATGATTTTAATATTCTTCTATTTCTCAGTTTTATGAGAAAATTGTTCGATGAGCTAAGGACACGCAAAATATTCTATCTATAATAATAACTTCCTACTACCAACGAACAAATATAAGTCATAAGTTCTAAATCTTGAAAAGACATGTAATTTGTCAAATTGACAAATCGTAAAATCTATTTTTTGAGAATAACAGAATTTGTTTATCGTAGAAAATGAACGGTTATTTAATATTAGACAATATAACAACACTGATATTTTATGTCGTTCTTTGCGTTTATACAACAATATGAAAAGTACGAAATGTTCTCGCTTATTCTTTGTCCTTTGAACTTTTCAAAATTCCTTTTAAAGCTACTCATTTCTTGAAAGAAAGATGAACGATAGACTAATGAAGCTAGCAGTCGTCTTTTATACTTTTCTAATAACATCGACATTTGCTGAATACCATGTCGAATTGCAACCTGTTTATAGCACAGCTAAGGTATATTACTTAATTATTTCCTGAAATTAAATGCTTAATGTTTCAGCCGCAATTGAAACTAATATTTTCATTTTCAGTATTTTTCACCATTCAATCTGATATCTTACCTTCTGTTTAGCATCATACCGGATATGCCCTAAAATTGATGATTGGTAGCCCAGAAAAAGAATTCACCGTTCTTCTGGATACCGTAACTGCGTTTCTTTGGGTTGCTGGATCTTCTTCCCAGTATGTTTGCCTTTTTTCTTCCACATTCCAAAACTAATTTGAGATCTGCAGAAATTATTCCAAAATTTCTAGAAAATAGTTTAGTGAAATGAAGATTTTTAAGTTTGAAATCTTATTAATTCATATTCTCAACAAATTGCAGACACACATTTTGCCATGGTAAAACTGCTTATTCAAACTTTGATTCGCATACCTGTACTACAGTAGTCCCAAGTCCTCAGATACAATTTCGTGGTATGAAATCAGTTACTGTATGTATGTGGAATGATAATATTTCGGTATGTTTCCCGATTCTTTGTCCTAAAGATAATTTATATTCAAATGAATAATTTTACCATATTAGTATTGCTTCATTAATTTTATTCTGATTGCAACTAAAGTTTTCAAAGTAACTATTCAAGTGAAGCAATGTGATGAAAGGATTCTGCCTAATGAATCTATTAATAATAATATTTGCAAATAATCTTCAGACGAGGATTCAAAGCGACATTATTCCCAGAATCGCAACTCAGATATTCAAAAATTATTTTTTTAGATCAATTCATGTAATTCTGGACGCTTAAATTTCATAAATTCGCCATTCGGTTCATTACTATGCACATTACAATGGCCCGAATTGGAAGATTATCAGCAAATTGATGGCGTATTTGGTTTATCAGCATTGCATGTTGATGGCATCGTACAAGGAGTTCTAGGTCTCCCATCCTTATATGGCATCGATGACGTCTCCCAGTTACCAAAAATTGGTGACATTGCGGATAATCCGTTAAAGAAAGCCATTCGAGAGAAACAATTGAATCCTATTATCACCATCGCATTACCATCATTGGTAAATATACTTTATTTTTTGACTTTATTGGCATGATATTTCTAAAACGAGAAAATCATTTCGATCATGTTTCCGCAGTTTGTTCGGAATATTATTAAAAACTGATAATTGAAGCTGAACAGTAATCGTGCAAACTTTCGATGGATATTAGTAAATCTTCAGTCTTATTGTTAATTTCTAGATTTATAAAAGTATCATTGAACATAACCCATACCGTTTCTGTAAGATTAATATTTGTGAAAATTCAGGATGCTGGTGAGCCAGCTATGTTAACGCTTGGTGGACGTAATAATGAGCTGTGCGATTTGGGCAACGAAAAGACGGAGTCGCTTGCTTATTCCGCAAATCGTTACGATTTCGAATATTTAGCAATAAAATTGGGCAATGCAACATATAAAAATAAATTGCAAAGAATTTTTGCATATCCACATATCACCAAACCATATATTGCTGTTCCTGATCAATTTATGCAAGAAATTGTTCGAAATCTCAAAGCAGAGGTTAAATGTTTTACACATAACTTCACTAATTTCACCTCTAATTTTATTCGTTGAATATTGAGATTCTATTCTTTTCTCATTACGAAAATACTTCAGATGGATCCAGAAACGAAGAAATATATGGTAGACTGTCAAGTGTCATTTGAACCATTCGTGATGCTAACCCATAAGAATTATTATATCATTGGATCAGAACATTTCATTATCAAACATAATGTTAGTCCTTATTCTTTTTTAACTTATTAAAATACTTGAGGAAGAAGTAACAAAAGTAAAAATGGCTTCATTTTTGTCTTCGTTAGTCTCATACATATTCCATTCAAAATCATAATTTTCACAACATAAAGTCATCATAATAGCATAAATTATGATAATATTTTTACTTTGATTTTACTTTTTTTTCGACATATCTTACCAGCATTTCATTAAATGACTGAAAAAACTTCATCATCATTATTCCATTATGAAACAAATATAAATTGATAAATTGATTTTCCAGCAGGAGGATGAGCAATGCGAACTTGCATTCAGAAGCAATAAAAATATTTTTGATGAATCTGTCGCACTTGGAATACCATTCTTCCATCAGTTCTGTGTTACGTTGGAAGCACGTGATAAACGTATTAACTTCACACCGATCACTCAATCCTTATACACAAAGTAATAATCTTCAGTAAATTCAGTAATGATATTCAATTGAAAATTGTTGATTAATTAATTAAATTAACGGAATAAATTGATTTGAATTATACTATCATCAATACACAAAGCATGCTACATCTACAAAATGTTACCTTTCACTTTTGCTGGAACTTTCGCATATTTTTCAAAATTACTGCGCTATACTATCTTATATCTAATGAGTAATGTGAAATCGTAGAATGAGTGTATGTTGAATAAAATGCATTGAAATTATCAAAGTTCCTATGAATGAATCACATTCATCACTTTCCACAATAGAAATTTCTCATTTTCGATTGTGAAAAATCTGCTCTTTTCCCAAAAAGAAAAAGATCAAGCAATAGAAAATGATAATTTCAAGAATCATATCAAAGCATAATTTAACCTACTTGAGTGCAACTATAATCCATTAAGAAGAATGATATGTTGATGAAATCAAAAAAAAAAAATGCCTTAGAACATTTCATTGCTTAGTCTATTATTACTGTTACTTCTTTTCTAAAAATAATTTCAATTTTTTTTATCAGAAAATAATCAAACAGTCCTAAGGTTAGTGAATAAAATACAGAATAGTTCAGAAAACTTTCAGAAAATTTCTTTCAATCCCAAAATTTCAGAAGAAATGAATTTGCCAAAAAAATATAGTCGTTAAAAAATGAAGACGCAGATAATCCTGTAATTACAACATTTAGCATTGATATTGATAACATTCAAGATGAAATCCTGATTAGATTAGAATAATTCATCATTTACAAAGAATATTAATTTATTTTCGATATCAAATTTTCATCATTGTTTTTCGATTATCTAGTTTATGTGCAAAATCAGGAATATTGTTATATAAATATATTCATATAAATGAATTGAAGATTTTTCGATCGATCAAGTTTAAAGCGAAAGCAAATTAAGCCAAGCAAAAATTTTATAACTTTTTTTGGCTTTTGACAATATATATATATATATATTTTAGAAAATTTTTTTTGAAAACTACTATATGAACAATATTATTTGTTCATACTAAATTTATATAATAATATTTTGTGGTAAATTTTTGTTGAATTAATAATTTTAATTGATCATTTTAATTTCGACTTATGTTGCGAATACGATGTATAATGCTTATTTTGTCGGTTAGACTTTATCTTCGATGAAATACGATATACTGTAGGCAGCAAAAATACTTATACTTCATTTAATTGGATAAATCGATTGATTTAATTGTATGACAATTATAATACACATCATTTTCAAATATTTTAATTCGCTTTCTTACCATATTCTTAATCCAATTTTAATTTAATTAATCCAGTCAATGTTTGTGTATGAATTTCATAAATTAAATGATTGTTGGATGGGACGAAAACATAAATATATGATTTTTCAAGCGGTTAAAGAAATTGCTTTTAAAGTTTCGAATCCATTTGTGTTATCAGATAAAGTTCTAAGATGTTCTTGGCCCAGCAGTTTGTCCGGGCATAAAATAGGCACTTTTTTGCCCACTTCCTCCTATTCCAGCTGCACTTTCAGTTCCAAGTTTAGCTGCATGTCCAGTTCCAGCATCTCGACCGTGCGTGAAATAAACACTTTTCTGGCCCATTCCTTCTGCCCTGGCTCCAGTTGTACCTACAGTTCCAGCCACAGCTGTACTCACAGCCTTGCTTCCGGCTGCGCTTGCAACTCCAGCTCCAACTCCAGGCCTAACTCCAGTTTCCAGCACTACCATAGCTTCCAACACCCTGTCCTGGCATGAAATAAACACTTTTCTGCCCTCCTCCTACTTCAATTCCGGATCCAGCTGCAACACCAGCACCACCTTTTTCATAACCGACAGCGCCTTGTGCTGGTATGAAATAGGCGCTTTTCTGGCCCATTCCTTCTGCCCTGGCTCCAGTTGTACCTACAGTTCCAGCCGCAGTTGTACTCACAGCCTTGCTTCCGGCTGCGCTTGCAACTCCAGTTCCAACTCCATGCCTAACTCCAATTCCAGCACTACCATAGCTTCCAACACCCTGTCCTGGCATGAAATAGGCGCTTTTCTGGCCCATTCCTTCTGCCCTGGCTCCAGTTGTACCTACAGTTCCAGCCGCAGTTGTACTCACAGCCTTGCTTCCGGCTGCGCTTGCAACTCCAGTTCCAACTCCAGGCCTAACTCCAATTCCAGCACTACCATAGCTTCCAACACCCTGTCCTGGCATGAAATAAGCACTTTTCTGCCCTCCTCCTACTTCAATTCCGGATCCAGCTGCAACACCAGCACCACCTTTTTCATAACCGACAGCGCCTTGTTCTGGTATGAAATAGGCGCTTTTCTGGCCCATTCCTTCTACCCTGGCTCCAGTTGTACCTACAGTTCCAGCCGCAGTTGTACTCACAGCTTTGCTTCCGGCTGCGCTTGCAACTCCAGCTCCAACTCCAGGCCTAACTCCAATTCCAGCACTACCATAGCTTCCAACACCCTGCCCTGGCATGAAATAAGCGCTTTTCTGCCCTCCTCCTACTTCAATTCCGGATCCAGCTGCAACACCAGCACCACCTTTTTCATAACCGACAGCGCCTTGTGCTGGTATGAAATAAGCGCTTTTCTGGCCCATTCCTTCTGCTCTGGCTCCAGTTGTACCTACAGTTCCAGCCGCAGCTGTACTCACAGCCTTGCTTCCGGCTGCGCTTGCAACTCCAGCTCCAACTCCAGGCCTAACTCCAATTCCAGCACTACCATAGCTTCCAACACCCTGCCCTGGCATGAAATAAGCGCTTTTCTGCCCTCCTCCTACTTCAATTCCGGATCCAGCTGCAGCCTTGCTTCCGGCTGCGCTTGCAACTCCAGCTCCAACTCCAGGCCTAACTCCAATTCCAGCACTACCATAGCTTCCAGCACCTTGTTCTGGCATGAAATAAGCACTTTTCTGCCCTCCTCCTGCTTCAATTCCGGATCCAGCTGCAACACCAGCACCACCTTTTTCATAACCGACAGCGCCTTGTGCTGGTATGAAATAGGCGCTTTTCTGGCCCATTCCTTCTGCCCCAGCTCCAGTTGTATCTACAGTTCCCGCCGCAGCTGTACTCACAGCCTTGATTCCGGCTGCGCTTGCAACTCCTGCTCCAACTCCAGGCCTAAATCCAATTCCAGCACTACTATAGCTTCCAGCACCTTGTTCTGGCATGAAATAAGCACTTTTCTGCCCTCCTCCTACTTCAATTCCGGATCTAGCTGCAATATCAATACCGCCTTTTCCATAACCAACAGCTCCTTGTGTTGGCATGAAATAGGCACTTTTCTGGCCCATCCTTTCTCCTTCAGTTCCAGTTATACTTACAGTTCCAGTCCCAGCTGTACTCGCGGCCTTAATTCCAGTTGAACTTACAGCTCGAGCTCCAGCTCCAGGCCTAACTCCAATTCCATCACCACCTTTTTCATAACCATCAACACTTTGCCCTGACATGAAATAGGCAGTTCTTCCTCCTACTTCAATTCCAGATCCAGCTGCTGTATCAATGCCACCCTTCCCATAGCCATCAGTACCTTGTCCTGAAATGAAATAGGCAATTTTCTGTCCTTCTGCCTTAACTTCAGGTCCAACTCTAACTCCGATACCATTTTTTCTATAACCAGCAATGCCTTCATCTTGCATTAAATAGCCAGTTCCTACATCAGCCATTGCATCTGATTCCATACCAATACCACTTTTTCTTGCCTCAACTCCACAGCCAGCTGCAACTTCAATACCATCTTTCGCATAACCATTAACACCTTTTTGAGGCATGGAATAGTCACTTTTCTGTCTTCTTTCTAGTTTACTGCCTGTACTTTGAGCTTCCCAAATTCCTTGTCTAGCCATATAATCCATACTTCCTGTTCTCGAACCATCCTCAACACTTTTCCTATCTTCATCTCTTCTTCTTTTACTGACTAATGCATCTGATTCCATATCGATACCACTTTCTATTAAATCGGGAACAATTTCTTTAGCGCCTAATTCATCAGCGGTAATTTTTGCTTGAGCTTCTACTACACTATCCTTCATGCCTTTCTTACCTCCTGCAATGAATTAATTTAATTTTAAAATAACGCATTTTCTTTTGTTTAAAATTTCTATTTCATAAAGAATAATAAAAGTAAATTACAATTATATAAAATCAATAATTTGAAATTATTAATAGAATATTTATAATATTGAATTATGGGAAACATATACGCATATTTCTACTGATGCTATATCATTAAAAGCATTCATTGAATTTTGCTTAAATTATTTGCTATCAATAAATCTTTTTGATAATATCTTCAAAAAAATTATCAGTTTCAATCGAATAAACTTATTTGACATATTTTAGAATGCTATCATCTTAATAAGGTTTAATTAAAATAGATTTGGATTTATTTACTTTTTCTTCTTGAATTTGACAATCATAAAATATGTTTTAAATTTATCGAAAACAATTTATATTAAATTAAAGATTTTTCCTCAAAAAAAAAAAAATATTCAGATATTTGAAAAAGTTTCTTGATCTAATTTAACATCGGAAATTCAAATTCTTCATCTTTTATCAATTTCATTAATATCAATTAGTATTTTTGTGAAGAGATTAGTCATACGATAAAAGCTAGTTTTTTTTAGATTTTTTTTGGGATTAGTTTTATCTCAAATACTATATAGTGTTTTTCTTTATATTATTTCAATAATTTTTTTATATTCAACTATGAATTTATGAAATACCTTTTTTTGTTGAATAAAATAATATTTTCTGTAGTAAGACAAGTCATAAGATCTAGCTAATTCTAGACTTATATTAAATTATTGCTATGTTTGTAATTTGAATTTCAAGTACAGCTTTTTTATTTCTGATCATTTTCCATCTTATCATTATGATCAATTATCTAGATTAGATTTAAATTATTTTAAAACTTGCTTTGATTTTTAAAATGAAACTTGAAAAATAAATAATCAATTTATTCTTTTGTTATTCTGAGTTAATAAAAAAAAGGAAAGATTACCGCTTTGATCAATTTCTTTATCTCCTTCTTTAAAGTCAGATTCATCATCTTCATCATCCTTATCTTCATCATCTCGATGATGTTCATGTTTTTGCAACTTTATGCTTATCTCGATCTTCTTCTACTGTTACTTTCGTTTCCTTCTTTTCCTCTTTTAACGATTTTGCTTTTATCTTTTTCATTGATTTATCCAATTTATCGATTCTAAGTACAAAATATTCATTTTTTTTTATAATAATTAATTTAATTTCTTTCTTCCTTTTTTTCAATTTAAGACAAAATTTATTTTTAAAAATTTTTAACGCCAAATTTTTTGAGAATTTTCGCTAAATTCTAAATTTCTATTCGTTCAATTTTCTTTTAACTTTACCCTCCCATTATTAGATCTTTTAAAAATAAATTTTCCGACCTATCATAATGCACATAATGAAATGATTGTTTAAATGAAAATCGATTTTACATTACCTTTAATTAGGATGATATACCTCAATAAATTATTTTAAGTATAATGTAAAATACAAAAACATATATGAACATATGCATGAATATGAATGCCTTTATCATGAAGTAATAAATTATTTCAATTCTTACTTGTCTGATACCTGAAAAATTCTGTGAAAAGAAAAAAAGAAAGTTTTATTAATACTCTTTATCGATTTCATTTTTAATCTTTTATTCAATTAATTCTTAGATATTCAGTTTATTTTATTTATTCCATTAAGCATAATTATTTATCAATAAACGAAACTCTGAAATTTTAATTTTCTTTAAAATTTCTTTTAGAAATTAGCTAGAAAGGATTTCATTATTGAAATCAAATTCGCAAAGAAATTTGATTTATTCAAAGCTTTTGTAATTGATTTTAACAAGTTAGAGACCAAAAAAAAAAGTGCGAATTAGACGGAAATTCTTGAAAGAGCTAACTTTTTTTGATGTCAATTTTGGACTACGTCCTGTAATTAAAACACACATTGAAATTTTTATATAATTGAAATTCTCCAGAAAATTACATTCAAAAAATATGAATCAAATTTCATTTTTATCTAAGCTTCGTATATTGATCAATTAAAATTTGCCTTTCACAAAAAAAAAAAAATAAATAAAATAAGTATTACTTTTTTTCTTCCTGCGTCCCTTACCAACTTGAACTTTCTGGAATAATAAAAAAATAATTTAATCCGATCGAATTTTTTTATTGAATTAATTTATTATTATTGAATTAATTTATTATAATATATTGTAGGAATTTTAAAATTATATTAAAATAAAACTAAGAATAAATAAAGCTAATTCAATACTGAAATATCATTTACTTACCTTATTTTACTCTTTTTTTATATTTAAAATTAAGAGTATTTCATTATCGGATTATTCGAGTTATTCAACGATTCGAAAAAATGCTAATGTTAAATTTTTAAAACGTATTCTATTTTTTTTAAACGCATTTTTTAAAACGTATTCTAAAGATTGGATACGGTCAAATGCTATTCTCTTATAGGAAATTTATAAAACCAACTTTTGATCAATTATTTTAATTCACCCACTACTATTGATTATGGACGAAGTTAGCAAATTTAATTTGATTAGATTGATAAATTCAAAACAATGAAATTCTTACATAGCGCTCATCGAAATATTGATAATAAGGATTATATGCATCCACTACTTTATTATGCTAAAAAAAATATCATTTATTTTTTATTGATTAATACAATTTGATTTCACTTAAAATAAAATTAATCATATATAAGAAATTTTAAAATTAATCATATAAGAAATTTTAATTTAAATATAAATCAATTAGATTTAATTCAATTTAACAAACCTCTATATTCTTCATACTTTTACGAAATACTGCAGTAGTATCTAAACTATGTTTTTCTTTTTTTTTTGTTTTTCAACACAGTATTAGAAAAAAAATTATTTGAAATTTGCGAAATTTATGATGATTAGTTTTAGCAAGAGATTTTTGCATATTTTATTAGAATTGTATTCGAGAATATTTTCTCGAAATCGCAATTACATCAATAATTTTTTGCGAATGAAAAGTTAAAAATGAGGTACTTTTTTGTGTAAAATTTGAAGACATACCTTGTTTTTCCGACTCACCGTGTTTGCCGGAATGAGAATCAGATCTCTAAATTAAAATTCGATTTAAACTGATCAATTAGTTTTATTTAGAAATTAATATTTTATGAGAAATTTATGGATATCAATTCAATCATTTTTTTAAGCCTGCAATCATCTTGTATTTGAAATAAAATTAAAAAAACCTGAAAATCTTTGAGGATTCTATTAATCATTTGAAAAAAATACATCATTAATTAATTTTTACAAATAAGTCGAAAAAATTCCTTTTATTTTATACTACATAATTAATCAGTATTCTTGTACTTACTACTGCAATATATTATCAAATACAGAAATAATCTATTTAAATGATATATTGCAAAAATTTGGTAATTCAATTGTTATTAAAAAACTGTTCCAAATTAAATCAAAACAATTTCGAATTTTGAAATTTATTCCAAATTTCTAAATTATCTTTGTTTCTTAAATTCGTAAAAATTAAAATACTTTTTGTTATATGAATTGCACGAAAAATTTTCATTTCAATTAAAAACATTATTTGATTGAAGTAATTAATACAATATTATCACCATTTATCACTTTATATTCCCATATCATGAAAGTTTTACCATAATTAATTAATTGATTTGTTATTATCCAGTACAATTTTGTAGGCAAGCACAAATGAATTTTTAAAACATCCGCACTCTAGTAACTAGTAATGAACAATATGATATGATCAGATATTTGTTATCTTTTATTTTGTCCAAGAATTTGTATAATCAATATCATTTCTATAAAAAAAAATGAATAAATTTCATAACAAATAATTATCAAATAGTATATGATAAACAATTAGTATAGATAATGAATAAACAAAATAACAAAAAAAAAGCAAACAAATATTAATAAAATAAAATTATTTGTATATAAAAATTTTAAAGAAAAAAACAATTTGACTTTATGTTGTAACTATTTATTTGCATCTATTATGATAATATATTATTGAAATATATGAAAATATAATTTCTAAGTCAAAATAATTTCAATATGATAAAGAAATTGATAGAAAAGATACGATAGCTTCGAGATACGATAGATTAGGTGAATTATCCTAGTAATTGGCTATGTGATATATCAAAAATTGTGAAATAAGTCTAATAATTTCAAAAAAAACTGATCATTGATTTGTAGTTTATTTAGATCTGATAGCATAATATATTCAAAAGAAACTCATAAAAAGATTTTTCACTTTTATATGAAATTTTGATTTCGTCGCATTTTGAATAAATTCAATTATCAATAACAAAAAAATCTTTGGAAATAATAAATTATAAATTCTAAAAATCTTAATGATTTAGAAAATTTTCTTCTGAATAATTTTCTTATCTATTTTTTTAATTATGAAGTACACATGTTGACATTATGATCATCTTCTTTCTCAGTGTACACAAAAATAAGGAACATATACTGTAAAGTAAAATTGAAATAGAAAAAAAACATCAAAACTGGATTCTATTTGAAAATTTTTAGGTAATTATTATTGATATTTATGCGAATCATGAGAATGATTATGAATTATCACTATTCGGATAATCGTGATCATTGCAAGATTTTTTGTATTAGTATAATCAATAAATCGTTCAACAATATAATATGATTTCTGATATTATCCAATTGCTTTATTCTTATTATCTCAGGATAAAAATAGCATTGAAAATTTTCATTTATCACTTTTCATATTTAAGCAATTGCAAGATTCTGTTGATATTTCATTTATATCAATTGAATTTATCAATTTCGGAAAAATTATTTATAAAACTTGATCGATGCTATTTTATCTTCTTGATCGAAATTTTTAATATTATTAAAATATTTTATTAATTTTTCAATTGCTGCTAAAAATCTTGTGCTCATCATCGGTCAAGATGCATTAACAAGAGATAATTCCGAATCAATTTTAGCTTTATCTGCTACAATTGCAGAAAATTTTGAGTATGATGATAGATGATTAGAATGATTTTAATGCGCAACACCAGTTGATAAATTAGATATTGGATTTGTTCCCGAAAAGCAGTATCGACCTAGGTATATATAATTTTTAATTTTATCTTTTCATATTTCACCATTTATCATACTTCCAGAATGATTCAGTTCAACAATTAGGAAAAACACAGAAATTAAACTTTTGTTATGAAAGCATTTCATAAATTTATCAAAAATAAGTTTAGAATTTGTTACTAGATTTGCTGTTTTTTTCGATTAAAAAGTTGAGATTTGTTGATAATTGAAAATGATTAGATTGTCTGGGAAAAATCAAATATCAAAATTATTCAATATATTATTTTCGAATGAATTTTGAATTTACAACTTTCAGATAACGATGAATTTAAAATCTTTCACTATGCTTACTTTCGTAGCACATTATGCAATGTGTCACTCAGGATTATTATTTTCACCAGGTATAATTTCTAAAATTTAAATTCAACAGAAATTTGAATAAAAAATTATACAAAATAATTTTAACAAATATACATTTGATACATCATAAAGCTCAAAAAGTGAATTTCACAGATTAATGTATGTGTCGTTTAGATTTCAGAACAGCAAGAAGTTTTGACGAAAGCTTGATTGAAATTGTCGAGCCACATATGACTGAAATCCCGAGAAAACTGGAATTTAGTACTCTACGAAAATGTTAAAAGAAATTTTTGTTTACACAGTGGGCGAGAAAATTGTTTAGTACTTAATCAATTGAATAAGCGATTGATGGAAACTTTTAATATTGTAATTTAGAAGTTGAATATGTTTGATTAGAAAATTTGCTGCTTAATCGCTGAGTTCTCGAAGACTTCGTTTTTTTTTTAGGATGCTCCCAATTTTGATGGATACACAATTTCTCCAATTTCTTGTTTCTGAGAACAAAGCAACTTTTTTTTCTGTTTTAGAAACTAAAACTTCACATTCTGTAATATGATAATGTTTTTATATTCAAAGATAATAACTTAAAAAACAAATCAAATATTTTAGGCTTCCACAATTATCTTTCTAGAGTTTCGTGATCGATTGAATTTAGAATTAATCAAAGTTTAATATGTGAGCTTCTCTGAACATATTGATTAACTCAAATTAAACTAAAAATAAGGAAGCGATTATTAAACGAAATTAGTCTATTTAATTTGAACTACATTCAATATGTCATAATATTATATTCAGGCGGATTTTTTTCCCCATTACAATTTCACATTCAATTTGAACCATCCGAAATTTTTTTTTTTTACATTCAAGTATAATGTATGCAATAACTAAATTTGAAAAATTTCTTTACATCAAACTCTAAAATATTCATTCGCTGTCGTAATTTAATATTGTAGGGGCTGTGGAGAAATGTATCAGTAGGAAAGAAAAGAACACATAAAGCTATTATGACATATTGAATGTAGTTCAAATTAAATAGACTAATTTCGTTTAATAATCGCTTCCTTATTTTTAGTTTAATTTGAGTTAATCAATATGTTCAGAGAAGCTCACATATTAAACTTTGATTAATTCTAAATTCAATCGATCACGAAACTCTAGAAAGATAATTGTGGAAGCCTAAAATATTTGATTTGTTTTTTAAGTTATTATCTTTGAATATTAAAAACATTATCATATTACAGAATGTGAAGTTTTAGTTTCTAAAACAGAAAAAAAATTGCTTTGTTCTCAGAAACAAGAAATGGGAGAAATTGTGTATCCATCAAAATTGGGAGCATCCTAAAAAAAAACGAAGTCTTCGAGAACTCAGCGATTAAGCAGCAAATTTTCTAATCAAACATATTCAACTTCTAAATTACAATATTAAAAGTTTCCATCAATCGCTTATTCAATTGATTAAGTACTAAACAATTTTCTCGCCCACTGTGTAAACAAAAATTTCTTTTTAACATTTTCGTAGAGTACTAAATTCCAGTTTTCTCGGGATTTCAGTCATATGTGGCTCGACAATTTCAATCAAGCTTTCGTCAAAACTTCTTGCTGTTCTGAAATCTAAACGACACATACATTAATCTGTGAAATTCACTTTTTGAGCTTTATGATGTATCAAATGTATATTTGTTAAAATTATTTTGTATAATTTTTTATTCAAATTTCTGTTGAATTTAAATTTTAGAAATTATACCTGGTGAAAATAATAATCCTGAGTGACACATTGCATAATGTGCTACGAAAGTAAGCATAGTGAAAGATTTTAAATTCATCGTTATCTGAAAGTTGTAAATTCAAAATTCATTCGAAAATAATATATTGAATAATTTTGATATTTGATTTTTCCCAGACAATCTAATCATTTTCAATTATCAACAAATCTCAACTTTTTAATCGAAAAAAACAGCAAATCTAGTAACAAATTCTAAACTTATTTTTGATAAATTTATGAAATGCTTTCATAACAAAAGTTTAATTTCTGTGTTTTTCCTAATTGTTGAACTGAATCATTCTGGAAGTATGATAAATGGTGAAATATGAAAAGATAAAATTAAAAATTATATATACCTAGGTCGATACTGCTTTTCGGGAACAAATCCAATATCTAATTTATCAACTGGTGTTGCGCATTAAAATCATTCTAATCATCTATCATCATACTCAAAATTTTCTGCAATTGTAGCAGATAAAGCTAAAATTGATTCGGAATTATCTCTTGTTAATGCATCTTGACCGATGATGAGCACAAGATTTTTAGCAGCAATTGAAAAATTAATAAAATATTTTAATAATATTAAAAATTTCGATCAAGAAGATAAAATAGCATCGATCAAGTTTTATAAATAATTTTTCCGAAATTGATAAATTCAATTGATATAAATGAAATATCAACAGAATCTTGCAATTGCTTAAATATGAAAAGTGATAAATGAAAATTTTCAATGCTATTTTTATCCTGAGATAATAAGAATAAAGCAATTGGATAATATCAGAAATCATATTATATTGTTGAACGATTTATTGATTATACTAATACAAAAAATCTTGCAATGATCACGATTATCCGAATAGTGATAATTCATAATCATTCTCATGATTCGCATAAATATCAATAATAATTACCTAAAAATTTTCAAATAGAATCCAGTTTGATGTTTTTTTTCTATTTCAATTTTACTTTACAGTATATGTTCCTTATTTTTGTGTACACTGAGAAAGAAGATGATCATAATGTCAACATGTGTACTTCATAATTAAAAAAATAGATAAGAAAATTATTCAGAAGAAAATTTTCTAAATCATTAAGATTTTTAGAATTTATAATTTATTATTTCCAAAGATTTTTTTGTTATTGATAATTGAATTTATTCAAAATGCGACGAAATCAAAATTTCATATAAAAGTGAAAAATCTTTTTATGAGTTTCTTTTGAATATATTATGCTATCAGATCTAAATAAACTACAAATCAATGATCAGTTTTTTTTGAAATTATTAGACTTATTTCACAATTTTTGATATATCACATAGCCAATTACTAGGATAATTCACCTAATCTATCGTATCTCGAAGCTATCGTATCTTTTCTATCAATTTCTTTATCATATTGAAATTATTTTGACTTAGAAATTATATTTTCATATATTTCAATAATATATTATCATAATAGATGCAAATAAATAGTTACAACATAAAGTCAAATTGTTTTTTTCTTTAAAATTTTTATATACAAATAATTTTATTTTATTAATATTTGTTTGCTTTTTTGTTTGTTATTTTGTTTATATCATTATCTATACTAATTGTTTATCATATACTATTTGATAATTATTTGTTATGAAATTTATTCATTTTTTTTTATAGAAATGATATTGATTATACAAATTCTTGGACAAAATAAAAGATAACAAATATCTGATCATATCATATTGTTCATTACTAGTTACTAGAGTGCGGATGTTTTAAAAATTCATTTGTGCTTGCCTACAAAATTGTACTGGATAATAACAAATCAATTAATTAATTATGGTAAAACTTTCATGATATGGGAATATAAAGTGATAAATGGTGATAATATTGTATTAATTACTTCAATCAAATAATGTTTTTAATTGAAATGAAAATTTTTCGTGCAATTCATATAACAAAAAGTATTTTAATTTTTACGAATTTAAGAAACAAAGATAATTTAGAAATTTGGAATAAATTTCAAAATTCGAAA
>SNRZ01000331.1:0-28856 GCA_008729115.1 Dirofilaria repens | reverse complement strand
TTCCGCAGCTTCAGAACCGGTGAATTTCCACCTATAAACATAACTTACAAATAATCGAAAAGAGTAAAAAATTTGGTTATGTTAATTTGATATTATCGAATTTTAAGAATCTGTAATATGCTCCATATTTTATTTAATTTTTTCACTTACCCATATATCGCATTTCGGAATTCTGGTGTCATATATAATGTTTGTATCAATGAATTCAGATAACAAGTCATTGCTTGGTTGACTAAACCAACATAGCAATGACCGTTATCGTCCAAATTAGTCAGCGGTCCAGTCGTATCCATTTTTGAAAGAACAGGTAATGTTAACAAAACTTCCGAATCTGCATTAATAATAAAATGCAACGTTGATGGACTACACTATTACCAAGAAATATAACTTCAAATTTAAGAAAAGCTACATAATATCTATTATAAGCAATAATTTTTGATGTGATTTAGTTTGATGTAAGAAAGCGATGCTAATCTGGACCAAGAGAAATATTAAATGCTAAATATTTTGTATACTTTAAGTTGGAGAAAATTTTCTTGAAAAATGAAATTTCTCACTCAAATCAGGAGTATCGTCGGCAACTTGATGGGCGCTGGAAACATTCGAAGTGGACGGCTCACAGGGCATATTTTCCGGAAGAGAGTGATTCACATCGCCACCTGTTAAACGTTACAGTAATTAAATGAAAATTACTTTATTTAAGCGAATTTACAGTAATTCCGAGCGAAAAAATTCTGTAAGAAAATTCCTAGATGCAATAATTTTATATAATTTTCTATTTCTCAGATGAATACGAACTAAATCAAAAGATCAAAATAAGTAGCATAAAGGCCTACAGGTGTTTTTTCATATCAAAAGAGAAAAAAAATAGCTGAAAAAAGTTCCAATCATAGTAAAACAGAACACATTCTAATCTATCATGAATATAACAATTACATTTTACCAGGTAATGATGGTCCATTAAAAATTGACGGACAGGGACTCGCACTGGAGCTACTGAAACTTGTAGTAGTCGATCCAGTATAACTTGAAGTAGTAACACTCTGTTCACGTAGCGTTCTACAGCCATGTCGACGTTTACTTGACGTACTTTTTGACATTATAGTTAACCGAATACTTCAATTTAAATAATCTTATCGAAGGTTTCGATCTGGAAAATTAAAAATTTACTTCCTTGCAAGAACAAATCCATTATTACTATGTCATCAATCCAATTTTTCGGCTTATATCCAAAATTCGACATTTTGGAAAGATATGACAATGTTATATATTTCACCATGCTCTTAAATTTTTCGTCTGATAAAATAGTTATCCATTTGCTTTAGGCCGTTGGTTAACACTTTCTCATTTTGGTTTAAGCATATCGGATAACTAAATATCAAAACAGTCAAATGTTCAGATTAACTCTGACGATATTATTCTATTACTGTTAGCTTCTTTCTTACATATAAGGTTTCACAATCCCAAATATATGAATAAATTAAAATATCAAGCGTAATATGTGCGAAATTTGTATTATAAAAAACGAAATTAGCAATATCCACTTCACGATTGATGCTGTATGTAATACGTATATTCTGATAATTTTATCGCCTATATTTTCTTCCTTTTTCTTTTATATATAGTCTTTCTCTCTCTTATATGTTTTGCTTTGTATATATCTATCTACCTCGTATGCATATTTTTCATAATAAGCATTCCTATTCCATAATCCATAACTTATGTACTCTGCAGAATGATATTTCACGAAATATACATTCCTACAGTTCTATTCTGTACACAATTTACTTCTTACATAGTATTCAGTTGATAAAAGCCATAAATGCCAAACAAACTAATCAACAACTCAAACCTCCCATTACCTAACCTTTTAACCTCCACCAACCCATCGCCCATCTATCATTATAATCGAAATTTAACGGAGGCACAATTTTGGACATTATGATACAATAATTATCCATTGCGTGGGTGTGAGTGATGATAATTTTGACTCTGTAAAGATGTGCGATGATTTTTGAGAATTTGCATATGAAATGGGTCGAAATATTCACATCCAGAAATTGGTGACCAAGAAATGAGTCATCTAAAAAATAAGTTTAAGTCTTAAGAAACATTTTCTAATGCTACCGTAAATTTTCATCAGAAGTTAGTTTAATCTTTCATTTAGACACGATTTATATCAATATTTCTGGATTTATTTTTGTTATATCATTTCATTATCATGATAAGTAGATAAATAGGAAATAGTTCAATTCTTCTATAAGCTTTGTAAATAATAGATTAAGAAAGAAAATGTCTTGAATCGATTTAATCAATTCATTTTGATCTCATAAAACATATTATTAATTAGCAATTACAGTAGACAGATTTACTTATATTTAGAATGAATTACTGTATATAAATTCATAGGGAATCAATTTCAATTTTTATATATACTATTACTTATGCTATTAATATACTATTCAATTATGTATAATTTTGGTTCCATTTACCCACGGGAAGTTAATTTACCCATTTTATTTTACCCGTTGTGTTCAACTTATCCATTTTATTTTACCGTTGTGTGAAAAAAAGAAGAAATGAGAATATTTGCATAATTTTAAATGAAAAAAAAAGAAAAAAAATATGAGATGTAGAAATGAGATGTAGGAAAAGAAATCTCATTTATTCTATAATTCAACTCTACCATTGGCCAATTTTAATATTCTTGGCCAATATAAGCAAATGAAGAAGAAAAGAGCGTACTTTAACAAAGCGAAAAGCAATTGGCCATCGGAATATATATTTTTCTGCTTTATTTTATATTTTTAAAGAGTTAGTTATAAGTGAGCGATTAAAGGCCTGAAAGATTAGTATTGGCCATGGGTAGGCTTTAATTTAAATATGTTTGCATATTTTTTCCATTCCCAATAATACCTTCGATTATTTGCATTATTAATTTCTTCCAACTCATCCATCCATCTATCTATTTATTATTATTATTGTTATTATTCTCCTATAACTAGGACCAATCAATTTGGTTTCATTTTAAGGGAATGATAAAAATATTTGGCTAAAATTATCAATTAATTTATTCAATTTAATCTATTTGATATTTTCATTCAGAATTATTTTTGAATAACAAAAATTTTGGAAAATTGAAGGAGAAAGAGAGAGAGAGAGAGAGAGAGAGAGGGAGAGAGAGAGACAGAAAAACAAAAGAAATAATTTATTTTCTATTAAAATGTAACATTTTTTATGTATCATTTTCTTTCCTATTTTTCTTCCTTTCTTTCATTTTTTTTGTTTCCCAAATAATTTTCCTCTTAAATTTGATAATCAAATTAAAATAATTTTGGTGTGAAATTAAAATTGCCTATTTCTATAAGAATTTTATTACTCTCGAGAGATAGATAAACTCTATCTAGAATATATACCTTTATTGATTGATAAAAAATAATTTGAATTGATTAAATTTTAACAAAGGAATTTTTGTTTCCTTCAAAATACTAAGAACGATTGAAATAAGCGTCAAATTTTAGTTAAAAAAAACAATCCAATCATATTTATTGATATTTATCAGATTTTAATTCAATAAATTACTAATCGATAATGCATAAATGATAAAAGCATTGATCACAAATTAATCTTATTTAATTAAACTCCATTTTTAAATAATAATTCGACCTCTTATTTTCATAATAAAAGTCCCTCTTTTCTTCATATCTGTAAAGAAAAAAGCCTAATCCTCTAAAGTATCAGGTATTCTCATTATTATTTAGTAATGATATATTGATTGATAATATAATTAAGGCAAAATGAAAATAAAATAGATTAGAAAATTATCTAAGATTATCACCGCAAATAATTTTCAAACATGAGAAATTTATATCGATAAAGATAAGGGAAGAGAATATTACGCTAGCACAAATATGATAACCTATGTAGATGATATGAAGTGATAAAAATCATAGATATTTTGCGTTTTGCTACTGACTAATTAATGAAGTATATTCTTGCTGAAGATCATCTCCTGAAAATCGTAGGAAGAATAATTTCCATTCGATTACTTCGTTTTAAATGATTGAAATAAATCTAAATAATATTATTTAATAATAGTACCTTAAATCAGTTTTCACTATCGTTAAATTTTTTCATTCATTGTTGTCTATCATAAAATGTTATCATTTGATAAGCTAAATGTAATTGATATTTAATATAAATCTTCCTTTATATATGGCCAAAAAGATAATTATTCATTTTCTGACCTCTTCCAGTAGATGAAAATTAACATCTCATCTACGATGAAGAAGAAAATACGTCATAAATGAGAAGGAAAATAAAATCGATAATAACCAGAAATTTTGTAAAAAGCTCGTGATTTACTAGTGGGTGTTTCTAAATAGATATTTCACTAATAAATCTCATAATTTATTCGAATGTAAATTACTAAATTATAAATTGCTAAATCATCAAAAGCCAACGAATAAGACTTTATTTTTTTTTCGATATACTGATATACATGATAAGTTTTATAAAGATTTCCGGGAAAAAAAAAGAATTCGGAAGTTGCAGTATTAAGGAAAATGCTGCTTTTCATATCAATAATCCCTCAGATTTATTTACGATAAAACCAACTTTTCGGATAAATATGCCAATATACGCAAAACAACAGTCGAGATCTTTATCGAGAATGATACAGGTCTAATTATAACAATGAATTCTTGAAAGAAGATAAGCTAAAATTCTATACAGGTGAAAAAAATGATCGGATATCTTTTTTGTGTTCCTTCAGAGGTTTACTATTCAATGAATTGTATAATCGGATCATCTCCTCTGCATAGTCTCCTTCTGGTGTTTCCAGAATCATTGGCATGCCGTCGAAACGTGGATCAGCTATAAGATGACGAAAAGCTGCAAGCTTTAGCTTACCTTTACCAATATTTGCATGACGGTCCAATTTTGAACCAAGATCACCTAAACTTATAAAAAAGTTTTAGAATTTGTTGATCTAAATTTCAAACTTATCACGCTAGCAGAGTATGCATGTTTGAATTTGTTTATCTTCTTATTGAATCTATTTCAACAGAACCATTTAGTTCTAATGCTATCTTTGAATGCTTAATCGATAACACATTCTGATATATTCTTATCAACTACTTTATTTAGTGCTTAAAAACCCGAAAAACAAAATTTAAACTTATTCCAAATTCCATAGCTAGAATAAGTTTACCAAATGAATCATTGATATGAAAAGCACGAAGATATTGAAGGCCAATACTATTATCAAATTTGTTGAAAGTTTCGTTATATCGATCTTCCGATCGTATATCGTAACCTAAAATTAGCAAACATATAAATAATAATAATAATAGCTAAAAACTTTATTGGCTTTGTAAAAATATTTAAATCAAAGTGGAACAAAAAAAGGTTAAATGAAATAAAAAATTTAGATTTAAAATAAAACTTTAGAAATTAAAATGAATTTTCAATGCCGAATCAATATCCTTCCAATAAAATTACTCATGTTTTTAGTTACAATAGAAGTAACAAAATCAAAATGACAAAATCTCGAATATAGGAAACTTGGAACAATCAAAAATTGGATTTCGTACTTACTGACTGAAACTCAAGAACTTATAAGAACTCAATACCAATCCCATTCAAAATTTATATTCGAATTTATATAACCATAAGGCAAGCAATTAGTTCTATATATATATATCATTTGAAGCTATATTCTTTTATGGAGAACAAGTAATTGATGACACATTCATGCCCTCTCATATATAGCAAAGTTAAAATCTAGCATTATGTATGTCACCTCACAAATTTCATTAGAATTAATCTTAAATTTAGTATTAAATGAAGTATTTAGAGTTGTGATAAATTCCTTGCTGTTGATTTAAGATTATTTTATGGTTTTTTTTAAATAAATTACGAGGATTAAATCCAAACAATATTACAAAAGCAACCAACCCGCAGCAAAAATATGACATGTATCAAGGCATACTCCTATTCGTTTTTTATTTTTCACCAAATTGATAATTTGCTGTAATTCTTCAAATTTTCCACCAATAGTGTTTCCCTGTCCTGCCATTGTTTCAATCACTGCAAAGTAATTTTTTCTATAAAAATGCTGCAGAATTAGTTAAAAAAAAAAATTTCGAAAACAAACAAATTGTAATATGTTCAGTGTGTTCCATAACATAATTCAAAGTATCTGCAATTGTTTTGATACATTCTTCACGTGTACATTTTCCTGCCGTAGATCCTAAAAATCAGATCAGCATAAAATATACTGCAAAATAATCAATCAATTATGTGATCGATCGTTCATGCAATAAATCTTTTAATAGAAACTTACATTGTTAGCCTAAAATCACTTTTCTTAATCTATTTATTGTGTTAGATAAATTTTGGTTTAATTTTGCTAGGTCAACAAGAGAATAATTTTTGGCTTACTGGAACTTTCTCTCCACGATCATTCAGAAACTTCTGTTATGAAGTCATTTGACAATAATTCCTACTTTTGATCGTTTATTACAACGGTGAGAAAATTAGGTTGGATGTTTTACCTGAGAGCAAAATGAAAAATAAAACCAATGCTGTGAAGGCTTACAACTAATAATAAGATATCTAATAAGATTTCCTACAATTTCGCACAAATGGAAATAAACTTAAGTAAATGTTTACCAGGATGAATATTGTAATAGATAATACCAAGCTGCTCACATCGTTTGCATTCATCTAACATACATGCTTGAGCTCGATTCAATATTTCCATGTCACAACTACCGCCATTTATCAAATATGACCCATGCACAACAATTTGATCCATTGGAAATTCTAATTTCTACCAAAGAAATAAAAAATCCATGTATATTCGACAGTATGACTTCATTAAACTTCCAAAATGAAAAACTTTTCTTAAAATATATCTGTAACATATATGAATATAATACATATTTTAGTGTCACTTCAAACATATTGGATCATATCGGTCAATGTAGAACAAAAATAAACCTGTGCGGTTTCTCGAAATGCTCGTACCACTTCATCTTTCATGGGTGGAGAATTCCATGAACGCTGATTGCGGACAAAAAAAGCAAAAGATCGACATCCGATAGATAAGGCATTATAAAAACTTTGTTCCAAACCGCCTGGAGCAAAAATTTTCTCATTAATTTATTAATATACATGCACGATTCTTCTCTATGAAATTACTTCTCTATGAAATTGAAGATTCTTCTCTATGAAATTACTTCTCTATGAAATTGAAGATTCTTTATGAAATTACTTGTAACGTCCATTATTCCACATTCTGTTTATTATCTAATTGTATGATTCAAATCCAACAAATCTAATAAATCACTTTTTTACATTTTCACATTATTTTCTTTTTAAAATTTCAATAAAAAAGATGAAAGAAAATAATACCTGCTACACTAACATGTGCTCCAAGCATTTTTTTGGATTCAGCAGCCGCTTTTATCACTTTCTGCGCTATTGAATTGAACGATAAATTATCTTTTATAAAGTTCATGGAGTAGTCTGAAATATGAAATATTTATTAAAAAATTATAATAAATTATGACTTTTAAGTAAGATGGCTTTTTTGGCAAAATAATTGATTAGCATTTTTCAAATTTCTCCAAATGTCAAATGCTCAAATCATTATTCCAATAATAGAAATTCTTTTTATTGTCTAACTTTCCATATTCGTAAACTATGATTATCAATTTAGCTGATAATAAATGGCTGATTCTAGTTACCAATCATACAGTTAAAGCAATACCCGAGCTGATAAATGTCTTCTTCGTATCAATATTATCATGTTTCGTTTCACTGATAGAATCTGATATTTTTGCTTGTTTTCTAGTTCTTTTTTTTCTACTATTATTATCACATGACTCTTTTACTTTCTTTTCAACCGAATTTTTCATTTTCTTTGATTTAAGTCGAGTTGACTTGCGTCTGAACATTTCTTCTTCGAATCACTTCCCTTCCGTAAACTTGTTTCAATACTCTCCAGTTTGTCAGAATCATATTCTTTCTTGACTTCTGCTTTATCTCCATCTTCATGAACTTCAACGAAAGAATTGCTTGTCATCTCGAGATCACTGAAATAAGAATCCGCCGATATTTCATTGGAATGCATTCTTTTACCATTTGATTCTTTTTTAGCATTTACACTGATGATCATCGCTGATTTCATTTTCATTGCGACACTTTATTTCATTAATTGAAAATGTTGATATACGGAACCCTCAAAAGTTTTTTCAAATCCTTATTTCTCGATAAATGCTTAATCATTATATATAAATTATTGATCATAATCCATGAATCCATATGCAATTCTTCGAAACAAAATGCTTTTCTCTCTTATTCATTAAGCCCAAAATGCCAAAATAAAAGAAAGATGCATCTAGACAATATAATCGCGACAGAAGTTTCACAATATAGCAAGAAAAAAAATTGAAGAATATATGTATAAAAGAAAAATCGAAATTCCGGAAGGAGAAACAAACTAACATTCATGTTTATCTTCAAAACTTTATGAAATAGAAGAAAACGATACTACTTTTTTCAGCTCTAATATTCACTTGTAAAGTAATATACAAAAGAATGACAAGCATAGTTAAATATTTCTATCAAATAAGTAAATAATAAATAAAACAATTTCGTGTATATTTATAATCGCTCTATAAATATTTCAGATTCTTTCAATATAACTACAAATATTCCGTTTATAGTCAAAAAGATAGCTGAAATAATCAATAACATTAAAATTACCTGACATTCATAAATACATTTATACGCATTATTCTGAGATATTAAAACTACCTGATGATACAGTATTTATAACAATTAAAAGGAAAAGTGTTTGCATAATATTATTCTCCAAAATACTTCATGAGAAAATAAGAAAAGTAAAAAGCAGTAAAAAGCAAGAATAACTTGAAGGCTAAAATATCAAGTCCAATGTTTGGGAAAAATTCTTTGAAATAAGTTCTCAAACGAATAAAGTTGGATAATTCTGAAGATTGCTTTCATATAGTTCGCTTCGAAAAACAATTAAACATTTTCGTGGGATAACATGACAAACGGCGAATTCAATCTGTTTTTTTAACCATCAAATCAACAGCTCCCTGAAGATAATATTTAACTATAGAAAATCAAGTTTATCTACAACCTATTCAATTCACTGGCGTTTCTATCCTATATTCAGAACTCATCCCCTCAACATCATAATATCATAGACGATGAGATACCTTTACAATGTCACTGCTGTTTGATGTCTTCGTGATATCTGTTTTGATCGATTTTTTACTTTCTGAAACAAAATTGACTTTTTTTTTGAGATTTAGAAATATTAAAAATTTAAAAAAGCGAAGGACTTGATTCGAAACCTTTAAAATAAATGACAAACAAATGAATGCCTCAATTTAGATAAAATTTGAGTTCAACACTGTACTTCAACGAAAAATGGATAAGCATAATAACAGTACTTTTACCACATATATCCATTTAATACGAATAAAAAACAGTCGCTACTCTAGTAAAACTATAAATATCTACAATGGTCATACGGTTATAACTATTGAGAAGAAAAGCTTAGTATAAATATTATGATACTTAGTATAAATATATACTTAGTATATAAATATTACTTAGTATAAATATTGTGATATAAATATTATTATAACAGTCATCATCCGATTATTTGAATTTACAGGCAATCAAAACAGAAATATTAAAAATTTAGAAGATTAAAATAAACATCTATCTCGTTTTTCGAATAAGATTTCTGACTTACTAACTTACTAAAATTGTGCCTCATAATTTTTAGATACAAACCTGCTGAAATCATCACTAATTTATAAAACCATGAGAACAGAATAACTGTAACCATAATCCAATGTACATGGAAATACACTGAATTCCAATAACGAATTGTATCATGCCATGTTAATAATAAAAATCCCGATGCCATTAATGTAAAGCCAAGCTGTCGTATGATATACCAGCTACAACAATGATAAAAAAACTAAGACATACAATAAGTTTTACAAAATTCATATTTTCGCTTCATTTAATGATTATTGCTGGTCTATCAGCCCTGCCATTTTCCTCAAAATAACTTTAGAAAAACTGCATATAATTTTCTTTTCTAATATGATGTTTATATATTTTCTTTACTCAATCCTATGAATTTTCCGAACGATAGGAATAATCAGTAATTGATTATTATTATTATTTTTTTAAGATACTAATCAGTTTTTTGTTGAATCGGTACAACGGAAAGCAAATTAACCAAGAAAGATTTCTGATTTCTAATAGCTATAATATACAGTACATAAATGTACTAACTTACTATATCTAAAGAACTGCAGTATATTTTCCAACAACATTTTTCGCTTATAATATTTAGCATAGTGTGATTTACTAATTGCTAAAAAACCCACTAAACCATTTAAATAATATGGAAGTTTTTCTATGGAATAAATTTATAAATAACTTACAAAACGATGAACGGAAGCGGTAATTTGCCATCCGATTCCTTTCGTATTAACGATAGAATGTTATCTTCTGCCAATGTGCAAAGAGGAACTGTAAGGAAGGAAAGAAAATAACCCGGATGAATGCCATGCCAAAATGCACTCACTGACATTGTCAGTAACATTCTGAAGCATATCTGCTATAAATTTTTCGATCTTTACGAACGATCATAAATCAATAAATATTTCTTTGTTCATTTGCTAGAACATTCTCTAATATTTTGAATTCCTTATTATCATTTTCTTATTTAATACTTTATCCAAAAGAAATTCCTATAAATAAGGAATTTTAGAGTACCCAAGTGATCGCGGCACACGTTTGTACACGTAATTTGCAAGCCAAAATTGGACCGTACGATTCCAAGCTCTCATACCACCTCGGAATGTAGCATTTAGTTCAATAGAACAGATATCCAAATTACGTATCGCTTCTGAATTGTAATTTGTCCCTTTTTTATTCATCTGCTCTCTATAATAAGTATAAATATCATTTTAAGAATTTTTATTAATTCATTGCATTATATACTGATGATATCACTGTGCTGCGCTCAACAGTGATGGAATCAATGGATAATCAATAGGATCAATAGATAATCAATAGTGTTGGATAATTGATAAACAGAGAGCTGTAAAAACTTGCTTTATTTGGATTTGAATTAAGAAATATTACTTTAAAATATCGATTCTATTAGGTCCTTTCCCCGCCGATGGACAACTTTCCTCCGGATAAATTCCAATTCCATTAAGCACACAGATTGATTCAGCAACCATCCATGCGCTGTATACGCGACATCGCATCCATAAAAATACTAAGAAACTAACGGATATTCGATAAAAGATTGTTTCATCGAAAAATTCATCGTTCCGCATCGTCTGTTAAAAAAATTTTCACAATCATACTAAAATTTTGATAATAATCAGCAATATCAGAAGACTTAAAAACAGATATGATTACAATTACTTCAGAAAAGTATAAAATCTTTCTGTTTTATAGATTTAAAGTACTGGATATATCTTATGTGATCGAATGAATAAATGTGATGTAACAAACCTCAAGAGGAAAGACATACAAAAGTGAAATAAAGGCAGGTAATGACCAAGCAAAATTATACAAACGCCATTTAATATGTTCCCAAACGGATATTTCCATTATATTATCATTATCAACAACATCTCGATACATTGCATATGTATAATATGGACCTGAAAAAAGGAAAAATATAATATATGGCATAATGAAATCTCTCCTGAAATGATATATTTCAAAATAAATTTAAACGATTGAACAAATTGCAGCATTTGGTTAGAAAATCATTTCTCCCAGTTCTAATAATTCGTTTTTAATTAAATTGATTCTTATATTACGATAAATTAAAAAAAAATAGAAAACTATAGTGCTAAAAAGAGTAAAAAAGGTTATCAACATAACCGTACGCTTTAGATCAGATTATATGAATATTTATATTCGAAAATCGAATGAGAAAGAAAATTTGTGATATTAAAAAATGAAACCAACTAATCAAAATATTAAGTATGAAGCATAAATATACCAGTAAAAAGGCCTGGAAAATTATATGAATATAAAAATATCTGCCACCATGACGGTTCTTCAGTGAATCGTGTCCGTTGTGGATCAAATTTCATTTCATCTTTTCTTCTGCTATCAGCAATTTCAAAACTTAAACCAACGAGCTGTAATTAATGATTTTGGAAAAAGAAGAAAAGGATTTTCTTTATATAACAAAGTTCTTTACTCATATTCATTGGTCGTGTTGTCCTTATAAGTTCTTGTTCAAAAAAACAAAAAAATCATAAAACTAGAAAGGTGAATATAAGACGAAATATTATATTAAAATAAAGCACAAAAAAATTATCTCTATCGTTCAAAATGAATTCGATGGAATAATTCGTTGTCTCATAAAGCATTGTAAAGCTTATCATTGGTACTATTATCACTTTTTTTTTAAAAATTCAATCGATTCATCTTTCAAGCAAGAAGAATAATGAATTCTTTCTAGAATACTAATAGTATATAAATAATATTGAAACATACTCTCAATGTCATAATAAGTTGAACGGCATTTGAATGCGAGACAAGAGCAGGAAAGCCGATCAGATGTATAGCTCGAAGAAATCCCAAATAACCGAATGTGATGATGAAAGATATTAATGGTAAATAACTGAAAAATGTTACAGAGCAGGAAATATATATAACATATATTGACAATATTTGAGAACTCACTCTGAAATGTTAACTCTCAGAAACTGATTATAATATATTGATAATTGCAAGATTTACCGATTTTTCACAACCGAACTTAAAATAATATTTAAGATAACGATAATGAGCGAATATAGCAATTTCCAACTGATAAAATAGTAAACCATTGCAATACCAATAAGTCCACCACATATCTCACGAATTATGCCCCAGCGCACCTAAAATTTTGGTTTTTTTTTTTGTAAATTATCATCAGTTTAAAGTCAATTAATTAAAATTCGTTATGGTTAAAGTTTTCCGAAAATTAAACAAAAGAGACAAAACCAAAACTAACTTATATTTCTAGCTAGTAAATAAAAAATTACCTGTCGCATAACCAAGGAAAACAAGAAAGAAATAATGAGTAATTCACTATAGATTAAATCATCAATCCTCTCCAACAGCAATTCAGATAAAGCTTCCCACATATTGACCTTCGTTTGATCTATTTTGAAATTGATTCGGAAATTTTTTAAATGGACATAGAGAAATCTGCAATTAAAACTCAAACAAAATGTAATTTATTTATTTTTTAATAAAGTGATAAACAAATAACTAACCTTATATAAGTTCAACTTTTTATCACACTTTCTCATCATATTCATTTATCATTGTTTTGGATAGGAAAATGCTCTGAATTTTATATCAAGAAAATATTCAAAATATACAACAGCAGTGCATCTCATACTATAATCATTCGTTGTTACAAAATAACCAATAATATTGACAAAATTCTAAAACCCATATCTAGTAAATACTTAAAAATCTTTGACGCGACTAACTGTTTGGCGAGAAATTCCTAATTCACTTCCAGAAACCAAAATTTTTAAAAGCAAATATCTTGATTACCTTTTCTCGAGAAAACCATTCATATAAATTGTCAGTCATTCATTGGAAGAATTATCCATAAGTTTCTGGTATTCGTTTGACCGATGATTTTAAGACTAATCTATAAGAGTTTTTGCATTAATCCTTACGGAATAATCTATTTGTATGAAAGAAGAGATGAAAGAATTTTCGATTTTTTTATATCAGTATGAATCCAAATTCATATTCCAGATAAATCTGAATATTAATTCTGAACCTCTTAAAAACTCAGCAAATAAAGAATCGAACTATTACGTAACTTCATGGAATTTAATCAATTTTAAATTCGGAATTTCCTACCAAAACACATCTAATAGATTTATTCGGAGAAAGATAAATAACGAAACTGAATAGTTCTTAAATAATTTATGTCCTAAAACAAATTTTTTGTAAAATCCGTAATCTCTCTAATTCAAGCATGCTTTGCTTTTTCACGAGAATGCTGGATGATTGATCGGTTGGACATTTATGCTATGTCCAAAAATATTTCAGGATAGAACTATGATTCTGATTCCAAAACTAATTATTCCATCGAATTTCATGAAAATCACAGAAAATAACTTTATACTTGGATTACATGACAAAACTCGATAGTTCAAAATTTCATCAAAATCCATAGATAAAGCGATCAGAATAAAAAAATAAAAACAATAATAATTATGATCATACAACCTCTCGATTCTTCATGTTATTTTCATTTTATCAATATTTCCAATTAATATTTATAGAAGTAAACTTTCAAAGATAAATTGCGTCAATACTCTATAAGCAAAGTTATGATAAATTGAAAGATTCAAAAATTTAACAGAATGTTGAAAAATCTAAAGGTTTACTGATTATTTTTTGCTGCAAAATTATAAAATGCATATAAACCAGTTAAATCTCTGGAAAATACTTCGGATAGCTATTTGAATACGAATTGATTTGAATATTCGGATAACTATTTGAAGTTACTGAAAAAAGAAAAAAACATTTTCGATTTATTCAACTTTTCAAGAAGATATCTTTCCTTTTTTTTGTGTTTTATTTCTGCAATAATATAAATAAACTTTATATCCTATTCCTTTATGAATAAAAAAAATGTTCGATTTCTAAAAGAAAATTTGACAATTATAACTTAAAAATTTTCCGAAATTATTTTGTCCATTTTTTTTTTTAGAAAGAGAGGGCAAAAATATTGAGCATGTTGAGATTGTTCTCTTTAATAAGAGAAAAACAACAAAAATATCAGATATCATTCAATTAGAAAAAAACATCTCAAAAAAATCTTCAAAATTATTTTCATCAATTCTATGAAATGAAAAGAAACAGTAAACTTTTTTAAGACATCACATAACTATTCATCTAGCTAATATCATATTCTTTAAGATCTATATGAATTACATTTTTCTTACAGAATGTTAAAGATACCTCAGAATCAGTATTTGTTTAGCATCACATTTTTGCTGAAAAATTCTCCCAATGTTGTACCATCACTGGTTTTTCTTATGGCTACTTCTTGTAGCCATATTATCATATCTTCTGAAAACTAATCACTAATCAACGTAAGTTTCATTTATTGTTGTATGTTATAAAATATTTACATAATTTTAAAGAATTTCAAACACATAATTGAACATTTTCTTACACGTATTTGGTCTAATGTAAAATAGAAACTAATTTAAAATCATATATCAATTCATGTATCTGCTTTCTAGATAGGAAAGTTTATCACAATGGTAATATATAAGTTAGAGAAGTTTATCACGATGATAGTAGATAAGCTAGAATAGTTTACCACGATGATAATATAAAAGTTAGAAAATTTCATCACAGTGATAATATATAAGTTGGAAAAATTTATCACGATGATAGCATATAAGTTAGAAAAGTCTACCACGATGATAGTATATAAGTTAGAAAAGTTTATCACAATGATAATATATAAGTTAGAAAAGTTTATCATGATGATAGTATATAAGATAGAAGAGTTTATCACGATGATAATAGATAAGTTACGAAAGATAACATGGTGATCTCTGAGCTTGGTCGAAAAGTATTACATATAAAATAGCATGCTAATATGGAAATTATGGAAATACTTTACGCTATTTAAAATTATTAAATTCGATAAATGCAAAGATGAAATGGCAAAATTCAGAAAATAAAATTATTGAATAAAACATATGTAAACTGCTTCACGTAATTAATTTACGTTTGTAGAAAGGTGAGTAAATTAAAGAAAAATTAAATCATTCACAAATCACAGTGATCGTACGTACACGTAGAAATACGTCATGATATTCTAGCAAATATTATAAGCAATGCTGTATCGTAATTATCAGTCAACTAAAGCTGTGAATATAATTTACAATCTTACATATTACTGTTACTGATATATTATCAAGTATTATCAGCATATGCATCAGATACAAAAAAAAAAGTAATGCGTAGAAGAAATTTTTTCATTATGTCTCCAATAATTTTATGTTACACTAGTTCACTTTGATTAAGTTTAGATGAATGATAAAAAATGTGTCACTTATCTGATATGATTTAGATATTTCATATGGTATTGATTAAAATTATTTTACGTTATTGTTTTCACTTATCAGACATGATTAAAATATTTCACAGATAAAAGAAAAATTATACTATCAAAGGAAAGAAAAATCAAAAAAATTTAAAAATTTACTAATATGATAGACTCTAGTCCTATCCAACTTCAAGATAAACATCAGCCAAAACTATGCCAGAACTAGTAAAAGTTTTCTAATCAGATGGTTTAAAATGAAGAGAATAATAATTCAGAGAATCAACGAAAAATAATCCAGTAAGGAGAAGTTGTCAATACTTAGTCTCGAGAAAGTTTTGAAGCTAACATTAGGATGGGCTTCTCCCTAATCTCGAGAAAACTTGGACATAAACGAAGTTCACAAAGTTCGAAATTCGTAATGAACAAAAAGATTGCAAGGAACATCTTATTTTGGATAGAATCTATGAGTACTAAAAGGTTCGTCCACTTCAGCATTTTTATCAGTTACTCAAATTTCCTTATACTCTAAGATCAAAGAGTAAAAGATAGCGGAGATGTATAGCTAAAGATGATACTTTAGTCTTTAGAGTACTGTTAAGAATGCTAATTTGTTCTATAGTATTACTACGGCATTCACTACTGTAATTGTTAGATTCGATTGTGATGGTAGAAAAGTTGCTTATCAATGATGCTTATTTTACATTGATATAGATAAATGTATGTATGTGTAACACACATGCAAAGTAAAATCATGACCGCTTTCTTTCCAATCGATTAATTGATTGATTGATTGATTAATTAGTTTATACTCAGTGAACGATAATTCCGCAAAACTTTCTCTCTTTTGGTAGAAGAATTGTAAAATGACTCGGATCAACTAAGAAATAACTTAAGCTAAATAGAATTAGATGATAACTGATCCGATGAATTCTCGAAAAGTTAATATCAATAAACTTTTTCAAAAGTAAAACTTTGATTTTATCCTATAAAGTTATAGTTGTAAAAATAATAAGGTTATTATTATCCAAAATTATTTCATTTTAATCGTTAGTTTAGGAAAATTTCATTGCCTTCCACGTAAATTTTTCAGACCTAAATTTATAAATTAAACTTTTGAATTGTAAATTTATAAATTAAACTTTTGAATTGTAAATTTAATATATTAAACTTTTGAATTGTAAATTTATAAATTAAACTTTTGAATTGTAAATTTATAAATTAAACTTTTGAATTGTAAATTTATTTAAGAAAATAAATACGAAATATGCGAAATTGTTTGGAATAAAATGTTCAAAAACAACGAATTATTTAATTATTTCTTTTTTTTCCCAATAAAACAAGAAATATACATATAAAGACGCAAATACAAGTATTATTTGAGCAATCATTGATAAAATTCTTTAACATATTGTTTTCGAATGCAAGTGATTTTGAAAGAATCCATAATCAGTAAAAAATCAACAGCATTTGATGTATATCGGAATTTTTGATCAGCTAATTGAAATATCAGATAATATACACGGGTGATGTTTGTTTGTTTAAATACATTTATTGAAATTATCAATTTTCCAGAGGAAATGAAATTAATTTCGAAATGATGGATAAATCTCCATTCAAATAATCGATAATGATAAAGAGTAGGAGAGATAGCTAAAGAATATCATTATCATTGAGTGTGTTGCAATTTCATCTGCATTTTTACCCAACCAGCAATGGCAATAATTTTGGCATACACGCCAGGAATATTACTCCGACCGCATCCATGACCCCAACTAACCACTCCTTGTAGTTCCCATCGTTGATTCACATCGCTATAACACACCAATGAATCACCCTGAAAAACTTATTTAGGAAAGGTTAAAGGTCTGAACCAAAGCTTTAAATCTGCTTAGGAATGATGATAATCTTTGATATTATCATATCTCGTCCAATTTCCAAAATAATTTTTCCTAAAACAAAACCTGACAAGCATCAGCACCACCGGAACCGGCACAAATCATAGATAATGGATCCACGCGGCCGAAATAATGCAAAATACTGTTGCAAACAACGAGTGGTATAATTGGAACACGTATTTCACGTAACTTTGGTGAAAAACTGCCACTTTCTTCTTGAAAACCCCATCCTATAAAAAGTTTTATTCAATTTATATGTAAAATCATCTAAATTATAGTAAATTCAAAATGTGGCAAAAAGAAAATGTGAGAAAATCGTAATGTATTCTCGACAAATGATTAAACGTATTCTCGAGAAGTGATTTTTATCATTGCTTTTTCTCGATACTCCTTTATAACTCAATCAATAACATTACTTATACCAGTAACAATGCAATTATCCCCTACTGATGGCTCCGATGTTGGCAAACATATCGGTAGTACATTTTCAGTAAATTTTAATTTTCCATGCAATCTAAATAAAGTTGCGGCTGTTAAAAACGACAAATAGAATATTTTAGTGGTACGTTCAAATTTTTCAAATCATTGAAAATCAATTGTTGTTTTATCTGAACTTTAACCTTAATGAAGTGTTTTCATCTCTCTCAAGCTAAATATGTTGAAATATTTTAAATTCCTAATGTCATTCCAACAAATGACATTCTCATGATCAATATCACTACTAATAGCTAATGGGAAAAATATTTTCACCTAGCGATGGCAATATCAAATGAACTTGGCATAAGAATATTGAATAATGGATGTATTGAGATATTCCGAATATCATAGCTTTTTCCGGAACCAATTTCATGACCCCCTATAAGAACCGTATAACGTGCCGGATTACGACTGAAAATTTTATATATCATTCGGTTATCTAACCGACCATCAATTTTACTGAGAAAAATTTTGAAATTATTTTCTAATACTAATTCTAAATCTTCCAATGCTATTTTATTCATTAATTATTTCATGCAGAAATAAGAAATCCAAAATCCAGTTATCAGTAATATTTTGATTTGTTAAATCATTCCCATTATATATATTCAAGATTAGAATATATCCTGATGCATAAGGAATAAGAATGACCTTCGAGAAAAGCAATGTGCAGCAGTGATAACGATATCATCACTTAATATTGCTGCACCACATCGATGAATTTTTGTTTCGGTATAAATCAGTTGTGCGGTCCAAGGCCATATATGTGGTTCTGATTCGTTACCTCCGACTACACGACGTTCATTCTGCTTCAATATGTATTCTGAGATCAATAAATTCCCGGGTATAAAAGTTTTTGGAATTTGTAAATTATATAGAGCAAACATAGTATATAGATACTGAATATATAAAAATACTTTTAGGATAATATTTTAACCTATGCAATAATACTTTGAATGTTTTGTAATTGATAATTGATGAATAATCAGAAACAATAAAAACTAAGGTAAATTTGATCAAATCATACTAATATATAAAAATAGATAAATATAATTTAATTTTAACATATTCAACGGAAAAAGAAAAAAGACATCAGCATAAGTAATATGGGATTTGTTATAATTACAATTTGTTTATTTCTTATTTACAATTGCAATTGTTTACAACTGTAATTTGTTCATTGCTATCTATCAGTTCAGATCTATTGTAAATGAAACTGATGATGATGACTTTTGACCTTTGGCATACGATAAGTAAAAGCAAATTTTGCTAAATTACAACAAACAAGTCGAAATTTAAGCAAAAAGGACAGAATAAAAAAAAAAACATACGGTTATAGATTTTCCGTTATCGATAAGATTATCTAAATTATGAGAACGGCCACAATCTTTTTTTGGCTGTGAATTTAAATTCAAATAGTAATAAAACTACTATTGGAAAGTTTCGCATTGCAAATCTGTAAATAATTGAACTTTAATTAAAGATTAATAATTAAATAATATTTCGAGCATTGCAATGGAGTAAATAGTAACTTCATCTCATATATTATCATTAGAAATGATAACATAGATAACATTACCTCCCATATATCGTACCCACATGATAATAACTCACAAGAAAGATAATAGCATTTTCTAGAAGAATGACTGAACTACTAAAATATTGATCATATGAGGCAGATCAGATATCTTTTGTTTCTCTTATTTTATTTTGAAGCACAAAATTAGTGATAGCATAATTTTAAGTAACATATTAATTACATTTATATTAATTATTAATTGTATATTATTAACTATTACCAATGAAACTTTATTTGATTAAAATTAAATATTCAAGCGCAAATTTTCTTTAAAATTAAATCAAAATTAATATGTAGAGAAAGATATTGAATTGAGGAAAAGAAAACAAAAATTTGCCACTTATCGTTTATAAATTAATTTTACTAAAAAATTTTTTTTTAAGCATACAATTATCAACATTTCAATTTCAATGCTGTGAGACCTTTCTGAAAAAAAAAGCGAGATTAAAAATAGTCAGATTTTCAATACCAAATTCAAATATGATAAGTGAATGCAGGCAGGAGCTTAAATAGAATGCAAGAAGAGGAATTGATGAACAATCATTATATCTGATAAATTTTTTAAAGTTACGGTTAAAAATAACTGATTATTTTGATTTGAAGCAATCTGAGATAAACTTTTAATGAAGAGAAATTACATTGACTTATCGACAAAATTTGTATATATTTTTATATCTGTAGTGATACTAAAAGCTTAAACTGTAGTGATAACAATAATAAATTATCAATTAATTATTTGATGAAAGAGGCAGAGGAAATAAAACTAGACTAGTAGATAATTAGAACTAATAGATAATTCTGACAGTTACAAATATTGGAACACTCTCTTTTGTTCTTTTGTAGTTGATAAACAATGATTTATGATCTGCCAAGATAATTTTTCCTCCTTTTTTTGTTATTGCTTCAAATATCGGCGAAGTAAAGCAAATGAGTTCTTCTTTGTTAAATATAAAATTTATGTGACAGATATATGTCGTAAATCTGTTCAACAATAAATATCAATTTTCATGATGTTAAGTCTTCATTTGCATTGCATGCCTTACCATGGTTATCAGATTCATTGCATTCGAGAGTGATACCGGACTCTATCACTTCGAGTAATTGAATACTGCTTGATAATATTTTGCTGATATTTTTGAAATTATAAATATTATTTAAGGACTTGCCTAAATTTCATTCGTTTTAAATTACAAAATTAAAATGTTTTGCATTTTTTTTTCTCTAAATATTTCTTTAAATTGCCTGATAAATTTCGAGTTCGAAGATTTATACAATAGTTATCTTACTACTGATTAAAAAAATTACTTGGATAATAAATCGAATGATTCATTCTTTATCTCATTAATAATAGTACTATAGTGGAGATTTTTATTTTTGCATTTCTTATTTATTATTATTTCAATTTAAAAAGACAAGAAAAATAATAATAGAAAAATGTGGCAGAACTTTTACAATGTATTTTTGCACAGATGAAAGACTGATAACTAAAAAAAAATATCATTTTAAAGTACTATTGAAAATTTTTCTACTTAAAACTACTCTTAAATACTATCTTACACCAAATAAATTAAAAAAATTATATTAAATGTTAATTGCATATTAAGTCGAAGTTTCTGTGCTTAAATTTTGCTCGAATTTTAACTAATATTTTGAATTTAAAGTTAAAATTTTTTTATCAATTTTACATCAATAATTCATAACAATCATTGGTTGACGTGCAAGACTTCTTTCAGATTTGATATTGATATAATCATTACTCATTTAGTTATCAAAATTTTTTTCTTCAAATTATTTGTAACACAAAACGATAATTCAACAGTTGACAATTATTAACACTTTTAGTCTGAGTGGATCAATCATTAGGGAAGTTGCTATGATAATACAACGCAGATAATTAATAAGAGTACTAAACAGATGCATTGGTCTTTATCATCTGAAATGAATATATACATAATGGCTAAAGTTTTTTAAAATTGAATCTCAAAGAGGAATATATACTGGAATTAAAATATATATGAACTTTTCATTGCAATTTAAAATACCCGATATAAAACATTCTAATTATTTATAAATAATCAAGTGAGCACTTCAGGAAGCAAATGTATCACTTTAAGTAGCTACTATATTTTCTACAAAATCTTACACAAAATTAACATTCTTCCCTCACATATTGCCCAATTGCTTAACTTTTCCTTATCGATATTTGCATTTCAGATCAACACATCAAGATTGATTTTATTATATAATATTTCTGATTTCTGCTTTCCATCTTGATTTCATCTTTCAACAAGTCTCCATAATGACAAAAGATAATTTTTCATTGATGTGATCTTATGATTGAAGTCAAGAAATTCTAAATTAATCTACACGTCCGGATTGCTAAATCACTTCTGTTCCTCGAAGTCTCAAAACTTACCCTTCATAACATTCAACTTGCCGAAGTCTTTATCGACTATTAATAACTTGTCAATCGATGAAATCTTTTTTTTAAATCATCAGAAAAGTCTATCTATGCATCTCTCACAGATACCATCAATTATTGTTCTGATGTTACCTCACATAAAATTCTTGAAATATTTCTTTGTTTCTAAGCTCTTAGAGATTCATATCAGATATCTAATTCCAATAGAAATAGATGATTATTCGTCTAAACTTATTTAAATTTAAATATTAAAACTTTCTTACAATTCCGACAATATTGCAACAATTTTAATCGATTGATTATAGTTTATTTCTTACATTATCAAAATATTACCGATTTTCAAGCGATTTGTATATTTGTATTTTTTTTTTTATATTTCGATAAAACAAATACGATTTGAGTAGAATAATGACCATAAATTTGAAATTCGACAGAGATATTCATTACGGGAACTTCTGAAGGAATTGAATGTCTTGACATATTTTTTTTTCACGAAATTTCAAAAATCGAAATTTTAAAAATTTCGAAAAATGTTTGCAAAAGTTTAACTCATTGTGCACTGCTAATTTCAGATTGTCAATATTAATGCATCTTTTCAGTATTTTTATATTAGTTGTCCATGCTGTTTTCATGGTTCAGGTAAATTTCGTAATGGATTTTAAGCTGAAAAAGTAAGAAAAGATTTTAACCGTCTAAAAATATTTTTGAAAACCTTTTAAAAAGTTGATTTTTAGGCTTGCGGCTCGTTACAGACGAGAGGACCGCCAGGGCCGCCAGGAAAGGATGGACGAGATGGAGATGCAGGAAATCCAGGACCACAAGGATCTGAAGGACCAGCGGGAAGTCAAGGTCCAATAGGAGATCCTGGAGTTCAAGGTCCACCAGGCGAAAGTGGAGATATAGGAGAGGAAGGTGACATGGGTGATAAAGGAATGGGAGGCATAAGAGGACAAGATATGGCAGGATAAATGCAATAAGTAGTAGAATTTGTCGGAGATAACAAAACTGTTCCTCTCATTCATATCAATTTTCTAATTTGCATTATTTGTATTTGCGGAAAAGTATCAAAAATGTATTCTTTTCATTATTCCAAGAATTAATAAACCTGAATTAAATGGTATCTCAACAAAATTTCTTTATAAATATTCAAATATAAAAATTGAATTTGTGAAGTTATCAAGGAGAACCTATAAAAATTTTCTTACAAACGGACGATGAAAATGCTTAGAGCAAGGAAAAAAGGAACCGATAGAGAGGAGAAATTGAGAATTCCGGGACAAAAAAAACTTACATCTGAAATCTTTTATTGTTAAAATGCCAATCACATAAATTTTTATTACGGTTATCTCAGATCACAAACGCAGGTGCAAAAATGAATAAACCTGTGAAGAGACAAATAAAAAATATGGATTTGTCTTACTCATTATATTACTATCTCCTTGAAAATACACGGTATACGTTTAGGTGTATTTGATTAAAAGGTGCAAGATTATTTATTATGTTGAGCATAGAATAAATGTATTACGTTAGACCATGCACATGACCATATTTTTGATCTTTGATTTACTCTAAAACTGGATATTACTAATTATGGTCAATTATGTCAGCCAAGTTATATGATATGATGCTATTATGCTTCGTTAGATCAACAGTAGGCTTTACTGGGTTATATAATGTTATCACCTAACGTTATAACACGCATGCATACGATTTCTTTTTTTTCGATCATGCCATTTTTTCCCATGATAGACAATGCTTTTGGTGTTCGTCACGTTCCGGGTGGTCGCAAGATTGGCGATATATCATCTGAAATCATGGAATATCTGAAACATCCATCTATGCAGCAATTGTTGAAAATTTTCATATTTTCTTCTGAATTAGAAGATAGGATTCTTTTTCTTGTTGTTGATCGTTTCTATTATGAGATTGATCGTTTCTATTATGTCTTGCTAAGTCAACAAAAGGCTTTATTGGGTTATATAATATTATAACACTGTACTGCAATTACACAATCGTTTGAATACAGTACTGTGAGTTGAAAACAATACGAATTAGCCAAAGAATTGAAATAATGATATAGGATAAATAAATAATAATGCACTGTATTTGTTTCTTTCATTAAATAAATTCAATTTTTATATTTCAATATTTACAAAATAAATTTTGTTGAGATACCAATTAATTCAGGTCTATTAATTCACGAAATAATGGAAAGAACACAACTGCGATAATTTTGTGCAATAAAATAATTCAAATTAAAAAACTGATATTAATAAGAGGAATAGTTTCGTTATCTCCCATACTATTACTTGCATTTATCCTGTCATATCTTGTCCTCTTATGCCTCCCATTCCTTTATCACCCATGTCACCTTCCTCTCCTATATCTCCACTTTCGCCTGGTGGACCTTGAACTCCAGGATCTCCTATTGGACCTTGACTTCCCGCTGGTCCTTCAGATCCTTGTGGTCCTGGATTTCCTGCATCTCCATCTCGTCCATCCTTTCCTGGCGGCCCTGGCGGTCCTCTCGTCTGTAACGAGCCGCAAGCCTAAAATCAACTTTTTAAAATATTTTTAGACGGTTAAAATCTTTTCTTACTTTTTCAGCTTAAAATAATCCATTACGAAATTTACCTGAACCATGAAAACAGCATGGACAACTAATATAAAAATACTGAAAAGATGCATTAATATTGACAATCTGAAATTAGCAGTGCACAATGAGTTAAACTTTTGCAAACATTTTTCAAAATTTTTAAAATTTCGATTTTTGAAATTTCGTGAAAGAAAAAATATGTCAAAAGACATTCAATTCCTTCAGAAGTTCCCGTAATGAATATCTCTCGAATTTCAAATTTATGGTCATTATTCTACTCAAATCGTATTTGTTTTATCGAATATAAAAAAAAATAAAAACAAAAATATACAAATCGCTTGAAAATCGGTAATATTTTTGATAATGTAAGAAATAAACTATAATCAATCGATTAAAATTGTTGCAATATTGTCGGAATTGTAAGAAAGTTTTAATATTTAAATTTAAATAAGTTTGACGAATAATCATCTCTATTGGAATTAGATATCTGATATGAATCTCTAAGAGCTTAGAAAACAAAGAAATATTTCAAGACTTCATTGTGAGGTAACATCAGAACAATAATTGATGGTATCTGTGAGAGATGCATAGATAGACTTTTCTGATGATTTAAAAAAAAGATTTCATCGATTGACAAGTTATTAATAGTCGATAAAGACTTCGGCAAGTTGAATGTTATGAAGGGTAAGTTTTGAGACTTCGAGGAACAGAAGTGATTTAGCAATCCGGACGTGTAGATTAATTTAGAATTTCTTGACTTCAATCATAAGATCACATCAATGAAAAATTATCTTTTGTCATTATGGAGACTTGTTGAAAGATGAAATCAAGATGGAAAGCAGAAATCAGAAATATTATATAATAAAATCAATCTTGATGTGTTGATCTGAAATGCAAATATCGATAAGGAAAAGTTAAGCAATTGGGCAATATGTGAGGGAAGAATGTTAATTTTGTGTAAGATTTTGTAGAAAATATAGTAGCTACTTAAAGTGATACATTTGCTTCCTGAAGTGCTCACTTGATTATTTATAAATAATTAGAATGTTTTATATCGGGTATTTTAAATTGCAATGAAAAGTTCATATATATTTTAATTCCAGTATATATTCCTCTTTGAGATTCAATTTTAAAAAACTTTAGCCATTATGTATATATTCATTTCAGATGATAAAGACCAATGCATCTGTTTAGTACTCTTTTAATTATCTGCGTTGTATTTGTTATCATAAACTTCCCTAATGATTGATCCATTCCTATCAGTGTATAAAAATAATAATTGTCAACTGTTGGCAATTATCGTTTTGTGTTACAAATAATTTGAAGAAAAAAATTTTGATAACTAAGTGAGTAATGATTATATCAATATCAAATCTGAAAGAAGTCTTGCACGTCAACCAATGATTGTTATGAATTATTGATGTAAAATTGATAAGAAATTTTAACTTTAAATTCAAAATATTAGTTAAAATTCGAGCAAAATTTAAGCACAGAAACTTCGACTTAATATGCAATTAACATTTAATATAATTTTTTTAATTTATTTAGTGTAAGATAGTATTTAAGAGTAGTTTTAAGTAGAAAATTTTTCAATAGTACTTTAAAATGATATTTTTTTTTAGTTATCAGTCTTTCATCTGTGCAAAAATACATTGTAAAAGTTCTGCCACATTTTTCTATTATTATTTTTCTTGTCTTTTTAAATTGAAATAATAATAAATAAGAAATGCAAAAATAAAAATCTCCACTATAGTACTGTATTATTAATGAGATAAAGAATGAATCATTCGATTTATTATCCAAGTAATTTTTTTAATCAGTAGTAAGATAACTATTGTATAAATCTTCGAACTCGAAATTTATCAGGCAATTTAAAGAAATATTTAGAGAAAAAAAAATGCAAAACATTTTAATTTTGTAATTTAAAACGAATGAAATTTAGGCAAGTCCTTAAATAATATTTATAATTTCAAAAACTATCAGCAAAATATTAGCAACAATCACTAAGCAGTATTCAATTACTCGAAGTGATAGAGTCCGGTATCACTCTCGAATGCAATGAATCTGATAACCATGGTAAGGCATGCAATGCAAATGAAGACTTAACATCATGAAAATTGATATTTATTGTTGAACAGATTTTACGACATATATTTGTCACATAAATTTTATATTTAACAAAGAAGAACTCATTTGCTTTACTTCGCCGATATTTGAAGCAATAATCATTAATAACAAAAATGTTTCAGCTGCTGATCATATTTCCTATTCCTCAACAAAAGGAGGAAAAATTATCTTGGCAGATCATAAATCATTGTTTATCAACTAGAACAAAAGAGAGTGTTCCAATATTTGTAACTGTCAGAATTATCTATTAGTTCTAATTATCTACTAGTCTAGTTTTATTTCCTCTGCCTCTTTCATCAAATAATTAATTGATAATTTATTATTGTTATCACTACAGTTTAAGCTTTTAGTATCACTACAGATATAAAAATATATACAAAATTTTGTCGATAAGTCAATGTAATTTCTCTTCATTAAAAGTTTATCTCAGATTGCTTCAAATCAAAATAATCAGTTATTTTTAACCGTAACTTTAAAAAATTTATCAGATATAATGATTGTTCATCAATTCCTCTTCTTGCATTCTATTTAAGCTCCTGCCTGCATTCACTTATCATATTTGAATTTGGTATTGAAAATCTGACTATTTTTAATCTCGCTTTTTTTTTCAGAAAGGTCTCACAGATGCTTGAAATCGTTGATAATGTATATTAGTTGTAAAAGCAAATTGCTGCATCTTTCTTAATTAACAAATTTTTTAGTAAAATTAATTTATAAACGATAAGTGGCAAATTTTTGTTTTCTTTTCCTCAATTCAATATCTTTCTCTACATATTAATTTTGATTTAATTTTAAAGAAAATTTGCGCTTGAATATTTAATTTTAATCAAATAAAGTTTCATTGGTAATAGTTAATAATATACAATTAATAATTAATATAAATGTAATTAATATGTTACTTAAAATTATGCTATCACTAATTTTGTGCTTCAAAATAAAATAAGAGAAACAAAAGATATCTGATCTGCCTCATATGATCAATATTTTAGTAGTTCAGTCATTCTTCTAGAAAATGCTATTATCTTTCTTGTGAGTTATTATCATGTGGGTACGATATATGGGAGGTAATGTTATCTATGTTATCATTTCTAATGATAATATATGAGATGAAGTTACTATTTACTCCATTGCAATGCTCGAAATATTATTTAATTATTAATCTTTAATTAAAGTTCAATTATTTACAGATTTGCAATGCGAAACTTTCCAATAGTAGTTTTATTACTATTTGAATTTGTAAATTCACAGCCACAAAAGGTAGAGATTTGTGGCCGTTCTCATAATTTAGATAATCTTATCGATAACGGAAAATCTATAACCGTATGTTTTTTTTTCTTATTCTGTCCTTTTTGCTTAAATTTCGACTTGTTTGTTGTAATTTAGCAAAATTTGCTTTTACTTATCGTATGCCAAAGGTCAAAAGTCATCATCAGTTTCATTTACAATAGATCTGAACTGATAGATAGCAATGAACAAATTACAGTTGTAAACAAACAAGTTGCAATTGTAAATAAGAAATAAACAAATTGTAATTATAACAAATCCCATATTACTTATGCTGATGTCTTTTTTTTTTT
>SNRZ01000330.1:0-27301 GCA_008729115.1 Dirofilaria repens | reverse complement strand
ATTGTCAAACAGAAAGAGAAAATGAATTCTTAAAGATGGCCAGAAACAATAATAATGGTTTTAATGGGTTTTTTTTTTAATAGGAAAAGCTAAAATTGATGAAATGTATGTCATATCAGACCTGAAATCTAAAATTTCATCAGTCCGGAACTTGAAATTCTGAAATTAAATATATAAAATGGTTGATATTGTAATAGAATTAGAACAATGTGATGAAGTTTCTATTTTAGTGTAAGAAAGTTTCAGGATGAAAAAATGAGAAAGCAAAATTAGCATGATATACTAGGATAAAGAAAGTTAGAATAGATAAAAATTTTAGAAATTTGTATTTAAAATGAAAAACGCTTTTATTTTAATTTTAAATATCAAATAATGTAAAATGTATCCTCACTTTTAACATAAATTTATTATTTTATTTTTTAAAAAGGTAATCATTCTTATATTTCTAAATTTCAATATAGAAATTTTGGAGTAATTGACGATTTTTACAATATACAAATTTAAAAAAAATTTTCAATTTAAAAAATTTAATTACGAATTCTAAAATAGAAATAAGTTTTTTATCACATAAATTAGAAACTTATGATATTAAAATGACTAGAAAACAATTTCGCGGCGTTATCTTCTAATTATTTTGAAAAACGATGAATGAAAAGATCGCATGATATCACATATAATTTAATCATCCGTAAATTTTTTTAGATGCCTTCTATTCTCATAAAAAATCAATTTATTTCTAAAATTAAATAACCAGGAATGTCTCATCAAAAAGAATGTAACTTTTTTTTCATTAAGTTGACTAATCCGTCGAAAAACGATTAATTATTACTTTTAGAACACGATAAAAAACTGCTTTGTTTAATGAAAAGAATTTTATTTAACTTTCCATCACTTTAATTTACAAAATTTTTTTAAAAAAAGAGCCAAGGCATTAATTATTAAAAAATTAAATAGGCTTTAACTTAAATTATAAAGACGAAGCAATAGTTTTTCTTTTATTTTTGTACTATGAAGTTTTAAAACGACAGAAAATGATTAATATTTGTTTTTTAATCTTCGCCTTTTGACCTTTTATCATGGTCTCGAAATAAAAAGCGATCACTGATGAAAAAAAATTTTATGCATGCAATAAAACAATATAATCATATATTTTGATAATAACAACATTATGATTTTTTGCAATTAAACAAATAAAAGAGCAATGGGATAGCACAATATTTTTGGCGGAAATTGATAACAAATCAAAGTATAAAATTTCAATAAATGGGAAAAGTACTTATTTTTAAAATAATGATAAAGCAATTAATCGGGATTGATGATGATTAGATCTTTAAAATTGTTATTATCATGATTATGTGCGTAATTAGATCATTTTGAATATTAATGATTAGCAATCTTTGAACTTTACTCTTGCTTTGATCTTAAATTAATTTGATCACCGAATTGTTAATTGTTTTAGAAAATAAGCAAAATCTATGAATAGAAATGAGCGTAAAGCTTAATATTTAAGTCTTGAAATAATTTAAGCATCAATAGTATTTTTCTGAAATAGAGATTATGTGGAAAAATGCATCATAAAAGGTATTAACAAATACAAATAATCTATAAGGTATTGATTTTCTATGGATGGGAAAAATTTTTGTGAATTCAAAAACAATGATCATTCAAGAATTGCGTCATTAAAAGTTTTTAAATTTGTTGCAATTCGAAATAAGCAATTAGAAATTAATGGATAAGTATAATTATGGATTTTTTAAATTCAGATAAGGATGATTGCCAAGTTTAATTGAGTATAAATTAATTAAAATTCTTTGTAATAAACTATCGAATAAAATAATACATTGGAATTTCTAAAAGTCATTCATATCAATAATAGAAAAAAAAAGAAATCACCGTAGTAATTTTACATTTACATACATTTACATAATTTACATGATACAAAATCAATTAAATTATGAGAATAAATCATAAGATGCATGAGTAAATTATCAATTCTTTGGTTATCAATTCCAAATAATGATAATGATCTTTTCATTGTCTACTATGATCGTTGTCAATTAGTATCCTATAAATTTTAAAACATTTAAATTTGAACTTTGATGCTCATCATTTTTTAATTATTAAAATTTGCTAAATAAACATTATTATGTATTTAATCCTTCTATTTTCCATGCAAACTTCTTAAAACTTCTATCAAATATTTATCAATGAATTTCATAAATAAAGCAAAATCGAATGACCAATATTACTAGCTGATGAAGTATTAGCATTAATTCCTATTAATTATTTCCTTTTGTTTCCTATTCCAAATTTAATCTAAAAATTATCTATTTGAAATCAAAATCAAAAAAAAGAAAAAAGCAAAATCAGCGAAGAAATTGAATATGAGGATACCTTTTATCTCACCATGTTTTAAAACTCCTAGCAACTCTTCTCGTAGTTTATATCGATCAACTATCATTATTATTATTTTTTTTGTATATCTATAAAAGAAATACAATTACTGATCAAATGTATTTTTGATAATATCATATCTGAATGTGCTCGTTTGATATCATCGTAATTAATTTCTTCTGCTAAGTAATTTTTTCTGATATGTGTCATAATATTTTTTAAATGTACGTCACAATCATATCAATAGCAAAATTATGAGAAAAGAAAGATGATAGTATTGATTGAATTTATTATAAAATATCTCAGTGATTTCAGTGATAATCTATGCTATTTTTTAAACAATAAAATAGTTGCAAACAGTAACTAATATATGAAAAATATAAGAGACTAATATGAGAAATAAACAAATAAAACCTTTCATACTTTCGCATAAACTGACGAATTATTAGTTGGCGAAATTTTGTTATTTTTGGCAAAAGCTTGATTTTTTTCCATTAAATAATAAAACTGAATAATGAATAAAAATTTAGAAACAGAAATCAATTATAAGAATCGGAGCTTTTTTTTTGGAAGCAAAAGAAATCATTGCCAAGAACAATAGTGTAATATTTCATGAATTAAATTTTATTTTTTGTCTTTCTTGAAGAATAGTAATATAATGTAATATTATATAGATTAAATTTCAATTTTACTCTTTTCTTAATTTAATTCGTTTTGTTTACTTTTCCTCCATCAGGAGAAAAACATGATCTATCATCTAAAGTGTTCTCTCATTTATTTATTTACTGCTGCATTCTTGCCAAATTTTAGTACTATACAAATGAAAATGATTTATGAGAATTGAAATTACGTTAAAATTAGAAATTGGAGAAATCCGTGATTCAATAATTCAGAATGAAATAATATGAAACGAAATTTTAGTTTTGTTAATACGGATATACTACTCAATTTCGATGAAATTTTAAATTCCCATAAATCAAAAGTGATTACATTATTGCACTTAGCATATTTTTCGGAAAAAAAAAATCAGAAGAGAAAAGGAAAATTTACTTAAAAAATGTATTCGATCACAAATTCAAAAAAAAAAAATTCGAAGTTGTCTTAATTAAATTTTCCATTCAAATTAATGTAAATATTATGACAATGGGAAATTGAAAATTCATTTTTAGCTAAGAATATTTTTAGATTTGAATAATTATTTTCCATTTTCATCTATTACTTCTATTACTTAGATATTATTTTTTCCTTTAATTATTTAGCCAAAGCATTACTTCAATGGGTACTGTAAACATTAATTGTTATTTTGCTTTTGTTCCTTCATTTTTTCAAAAAAGTTTTTGCATAAGTTGAGCCAGATATTTTCACAAGTTTTATTCAAATTTTTGCATAGAATTGATGCACAACTAGTGTAGATTGTTGTGAAATTTGATAATGATATGAATTAAAAACCGTTGGATCCATTTATTTCCTTCCCGTGACAAGAAGGTTGAGATGAAAAAAAAACAAAACTGACAAGCAAGAAATTTTCGAATAAACGATATAAGCTCTTTTTTCAATTCTTATCAAAATTTCAAAAAAACTTTTCTCCGGTTTTAAAAACCAAATAAAAAAAAAGAGAAATAAAAAAGAAATTTTATGCCCCTTTTGATAATCATTGCATTTGATAAGAATCAAACATTATAAAATACAAGAAATTCGTTTATTAATCAAACTTGTCAAATTTGAAAGATATGCCATGTACAAATATAACACAAATAATTTATGAATGATATTGCTAATCTGATACATTTTAATCAAGTAAATATGCATATTTAATAAGCAATAAAATATTGTTAAATTGAATGGATCAAAAATTAGATTTTAAACTGCTAAATGATATTTATTTGACATAATTAAAATATGAAGAATATGCATACGATGAATAATAGGGTAAAGGTCAGACGAACATCAATCAGATGAACATTAAAGGGAGCATCCATCTGTTTATTTTTGAAAATCTATTAATTACAAATTATTTCTTAATCTCATTGCTATGATTAACAAATCTTAGGAGTTTTAAATTTGAAAATTTACAGGAATACTGAAATTTCTTACTTAATATCATAAATTTATCAATTTAAATGCTTTAACTTTTTATATTTTCACGTCGTCTGATTTTTATTCTTTCGTTGAAAGACTTGCGTTGAAAAGATTTCAAGTTATCGAGTCGGAAATCAGCAATTTTAAATTCTTATTTTACATGAAGTCCTGAATTTTGATTATGCTGGAATAGTCTAGACGCCAAAGCTAATACAAAATATCAGAATTGTAATTCAATTTTGTGACGTCAGTCAGCCGCACCATTTTATTTTAATTCACTACCACTTTCAATAAATTTTAAATAGAATTTAAAAAAAATTCATTTTTTCGATATGACATTAAATAAAATCTATTAATAACAATTTGATATGATTTTAAAAATTTCCGAGCATGAAAATATATTGAAGACAGTAGATTGCTACTGTTGATAATAATGGTATAAAGTGTGACAAATTTAAATTCCTGTTAAATTTTTTTACAAAGATGTCTCGAAATGAATAATTTTCAACATGCATTAAGTTAACAAAGAATATATTAAATTTCATGAAATTTTAGAGTCAAAACAGTTGATTTTTTTTCGAGATTATGCATTTGGCATGTCAATATCTGTAAGCTCAATTGCATTTCATGTTTGCATGCAAACATGCATTTAGCGCTTGCATTTAAATATGCTTCCAGTTTCTTATTAATTCTGCAATTCAAATGCATCTGAAAATGAAATAGTTTTTTCTATAAATCTTGCTTACCATGAATATTACGATACTACAAAACAATTTCGAGATGATGAAAAATAAATATTATGAACAACCAAATCAACATATTAACATAATACCCTCTACCTTGTTCATAAGTAAAATTACCTGAGTAAACAGATCATGAAATTATTTTTGGAAATGAAGGGATGTATGGAAATAAATGTTCATTCCAATAAATAAAAAGGTAAGTATATGAATATGTATGCTGAATATATAGGTTTACGTGGATAAATTACGTAAACGTATGAGTAGGTGATATGAAACCGAGCATATATGGATGCTATTTTCTACAGTAAAATTTTTTTTTAATTTTTGTTTAATATAAAACAAATATCCTTAATTTCTATGGAATAGTTAAACGTTAAGTATTGAAACTTTCGATTAGAAACAAAATATTTTAGGCATAAAATGAATATTTAATTATTAAAGAAAAATTTCAAAAGACGTAAAATTCCACTTCTTCCTTCCAAAAGGAATCAAAGTTCTAGGGTCATTTGAAAATTGGACAATGAATAGAATAAGCCAAGAAGAAAAAATTAAAAATACAAGCTTTCTGATCGTGTGTGTAATTATCTGCTGCCTTGCTTTTTTTTAAAAAGAGCGAAGATCCAGATAGATCAGCATTTGTTTTTAATTGTTATATCTCAAAGACAATAGGCAATCTAGAAATTTTTACTTTTAATTAGGAACAATTTGATGTCAGTAAGTGAGAAGTTAACATTGTAACTATAAATAGTATTTTTAGAAAATTGATCCTTTAATAGACAGAAATTTTTCTTCATTGTCGAGAAGATTGAAATTAAAAAAAATGAGGAAATATTTCAATTAATAAAAATAATTCCATATAATAACGTGCTTATTCATTCCAACTGAAATTTAATTTGTATATTTAAAAATTTCTGTAAAGTTTTTCTCAAGACAATAGTAATTACATATTTGAATACTTAATTAATTTAAAAGAAAAACTGTACGAATTCGATTAGTAGTTTCTCCTCTCTCTCCCCAGTATATTTAAAACTTGAATAGATTTAAAATCAAAATTCGATACATTGATAATTTAGTAACAGATTTAATATAAGTATTGTTATCTTGGAGAATATTATAAATTAAATTAAAGCTGAAATGAATGAAATATGTATTCTCGCCCTTTTTCTTTACTCAAAAAAAGTATGTGTTAGGAATATTTTTTGACTTCAGTTTTAATTTCAATTATTATTTAATTTCAAACGTATATTTCTATTTGAGCATTTTCAAAATCATTCAAAAAAGTATTAGTTTAGCTTCTAATTATTAAAATTCGTTACAAAATTAGGTGGCCGAATGTCTTAGTATTTTAAAATGAGCAACATTTTCTTGGGTTTTTGATTAAATTGTTGATCAATTTAATGTGACACTTCCGATATTGAATGGTATCGAACTAAAGTGGAAAAAACTGGATAGTATCTAATGATTAAAAATACTTTACACTTCCACAAAACGCGAATTGAACTGTCACAGTTATTTTTGTAAATAACAGTTAATGATCTTTGATATTGATTCTTTCTTTAGTATACAATCAAATGGCAGTATAATATTAGGTGAGATTCGAGAATATTTCAATTGAATAATCACTTGACTTTCTAAATGAAATGTTATAACTGATAATCTGATCCTAAATTCTTTCTTCTTTTTCCGTTCTTTTTCTCATATTCATTTTTAACTGAATATAAAATAATATTTTATCAATTCTTGTATCCGTGATAAGAAGCAAGTTTGTGATTCAAAATATTTTACAGACTATCACTTAAATAGTGTCTTTTAGAATATCATACTGACATGATAAATGTCGTAATTTTGTTACCATTGATTTCATTACTTCGCAACAGATCATCAACGAATGATTCCTTGCATTAAGAGCTAGAAAATCTCTATCAATTTATTGACTACAGGCTCCGCGTTATTGCTATGAGGATTTCCTTAAATTTTATTCTTATCACTATTAGTTAAATACTTGTATTAGTTAATACACTTTCACGATTTTAGTGCAGCACAGTGGTAATATAATCTGCATTTTCTGATGTTTGCAATCATTTTATAATCATTTTTAATTTACGACGAAACATCACTGATAAATTTATAATACAGAATATTTGAAAATTTGTCATCCAAAATTTCCTAACTTATTGCAAATATTCGAATAGAAATGGAAATATCTGTAACAAACATACAATATCATCCTGATAAGCATTTCTCTTTTACTCAAGAAATTCGAGCGGTATTTATCGAATAGATAGATCAATATCAATGCGACGTACAGCAAAAGTATTAAATTAAAGAGTTTTGTACGAGAAATTTTCAAACATTTCGAAAATATTTGAATAGGAAAAGAAGAGATTTGATATATATATTTATCAAAATTGATTAAAAATTAATTTTAAAATTTAATGGAAAAAGTTTTCATACCAGCAATTTTCCATTAAATTTTAAGATCCACTATTGAATTCTCTTTTCATATAATTGACTGTTAAAACATCGTATACTGTTTTTATTTAATTGCCAGAATTGCATTAAATATTGTAAAAAATATCTTTGATTTAAAGATTATTTATTTTCGGTACATCGATTATTTTTCGATCTTCAAGATCAAAAATCATTTCTATGCCTATATATTACTTATAATAAATGCTGCATTTCCTATTTAAAATTGGTCGCTATTGCTTGTATATTTTCAAAACAATGAAAATAATTAATTGTTTTTATTACTATCACTTATTTAAATATTGTTTCATCCTCACTAAATAAAAATTAATTTTATCATTTTTAAACGATTTTTCGTCTTTTCAATTCTTTTGTTATCAATTATTTGAAATAGAAATTAGAAATTAGGGGAAGGAACAAGCAGATCATGTATCAAGAATTGTGTTTCTTCTATAAATGGTTTTTAGAATTTTAATTTATTGTTGATATTTTATACTTTTTTCCATTTCTATGACATATTGAATTCTGTTTTTGATTTTTTCAATTTCCAATAAATTTTAATATATATATGTATACATTGAAAAATAGAATTCTTAAGAAATCTCAGAATCTATAATAATTTTTTTCTTAAATCTTCAAAACTATAGAAACTGAGAACACTTTGAAGTCTAAATTGCCTAAATTTGTTAGAAGATATGTCCAATATATGTGCTATTCCTTTTTATTGGAATATTATTTGTCAAAAAATACAAATATTGATAAGTCTTATATCATGAAAATATAAAAGATACGGTATAAGTTAAACAATAATCTTAACATTTAGCTTAGATGGAATGATGGATGAAATATTTTATGCAATTTACATGGATATCTAAGGACCAGATGTCACATCAGGTATCATCTTCCATTCAATCATATTTTTATTTGTCAATAAACTGGTTCTATATTTCAGCATTCCGAAGGAATTGAATTGAAAAATGGCCTTTTTGATTTGATTTAATGATCGACCGACTTATTATTTATCGAACTAAAATTTACATATGTAAAAATACATTTGAAAATAAAATATCTGACTAAGGCAGTTTCGATGTTTTCGAATAATTATCAGTTTTATCATGTCCGTAATATCAATATCTTGAGAATATTCCTTTATAATTTTTGTATCTTAATCATCTATTTGCAGTAAACTTAATTTACTTAGTTAATCACTCATATCTATTTATTCATTTTCCTCAACTTTTGAATCAAAGATTATTTTTGCTATTTTTAGAAAGAACTGCTATTAACAGTAATAGTTTTTACCAGTTTAACTGCCTGCTTTCTTCTATAACTTCTCGAAAAGAATTCATGTCAAATCCAACAGTTGTTATTAATTAAATTAGTGAACAATGCATAATAAATTCAAGAAATAAGAAAATTTACATATTCTCAAGTATTTTATTCAACAAAGTTAAAAGATTAGTATTTTGAAAATAATTTCATAGAATTAATAGAGATTTCCAAGATGAAATATGAACGGTATTTTACGCTTGGATTGCATTCAGTCGTATATTCTAACAAACATGATAATAATAATTTACAAATTTTTCCTTAATCTGTTGAACGTTGAATATTCATTGAACAGATAGATATTGAGATTTTGTTGTAGTTGGTTTTGATGAAAGATTGTCATCATTAGTGGGAATTAGAAAGAAAAATTATGAAAATGCCCTTTGAACTATACCGGTAATATGTACTATTGCGTGGGATAAGTAGTAAGATTACTTGAAGAGCTTATTATATGCTGCTTAACAAAAGGTTTTCATTTGATGGCGCAATTTAACGTATCTCACGTTAAATCATCGCCGATTTCTCTTTCGCATTCTTTCCCATATATGCGCAAAATTCTTTTATGTCACTGTCAATTCCGCCGTTCCGATGGACAGCTGTCAAACGGACAAATTTGCTGTTAATCATTTGTTTTTTTTTTTGAATTGAGCCGCAACTTTCATTGACTTGGTGATAGCATTTGTTATTATGGAAAGTTGTGGTATCGATAATGAATTGATAATTTTGATAGTAATGCGAGGAGACATCTAATAGAGAGACATCGGATAGACAATGGAAAATATTTCGTTGGTGCTATCGTATTCCCTCACATCTCTTTCTTTTTTTTCTTCACTTCAATTCATTTCACATTTCAATATTTTTTTCTGCTCTTTTCGATTCGATCATTACCAAGATAATTGGTAAACTTAGATGATAGTGCGGATCGATCGATAAAATATTACATTTTCGTTCTCGAAATATTCAGTAGCAGTTTGGATACTATAGTTTTTTTTCTCATAATAAATTCAGTAAAAAAATTCAATGTGATCAATCAATTACTTGATCGAATTGAAAAATATTCAAATTTCAGTTTTTATCCTTCACTTCAAAAGTAAAATAATAAGTTAAATAAAGAAAGGTCGAGTCACCATACTTGTTAATTTCATTTTTTAGGTAAACTTAAAATGAATCACCTGGAGCTGGGAGTACGGTGACTTGAAAAGGAAGATTTATGATAGGAAGAGGAAGACTTGATAATTGTTTGGCTCTCCTTCGACAATTGTTTATCGTCTCCAATCATTCTTCAACTGCGTTTCACACATTTTTAAAATGAATATGTTCTATGAAAAGTAAACTCATTTAGTTATTCTTATAATTTTACTAAATGCATGCTTGACCTTTGTCCTGCTATGAAAACCAAATGGTCATGAGATTATGATTATCAAATATTTCGGCTTATAGCCGTTATTCGATGTTATAGTCATTTATTCAACTCGGATTACCCGATATTATAAACCTATAATTATTATCGCTTGTCGTTTGCATGCAAAATCACTAGTTTGGAATATATTCCTTTTATATAGATATTTAATAGACATTAATATTTTATCACTATTTCTGGGCCGATAAAATTAATTATATATTGATCTGACAATAATCATGACAAAGTAAAATTCATTAGATAAGATACGTGGCTTACTCATTTCGATTACGAAAGATCGTTGAATGATTTCCGCGAGAATGTGATATGTAATAACTCTTGGCTAGATTTAGATAAGTCTGACGTAGATAAATTGAAATCAAAGAATAAATTGAAATCAATTAGTCATTTCCTCATCGTTTAAAGTCTTCTTTCAATCTCGAGATTCAATTTATCCTCAGTACTTACTTACGATTTGAATCATAGTAGTCTATAAAATATAATACCAATTCTTTTTTACAGAATTCACTATCACCCAAAAGGTCACAAATCTATTTTTTCGATGTCACTAAAACTATAGTTTTTTAATTTATACTAATATTTGCCAGGAAAAAAAAGGTAAGAAAAATCGTGCGATAAGTGTTGCATTTTCTGCTCTAATTGATAAAATATAAATCAGATCGATGGAAATAACCGTCCATTACTTGAAGCATTTCATTATATAATGCTTTTTTATTGTTGAATAGAAACTTTCAAAGGGTTCAAAAAAAAGTTCGAGAAAACTTCAGGTGATAATGAAAAGTTTAAAGTTTATTAATATAATGATTCCATACAAAATAATGCATTCCTTATAGATATGCTAAGTTACAAGCAAAGTTTACAAAAGAGTTCAAAAGATATAATCCTAGACTTTATTAAAATAAACTTATAGATATCGTTATTTTCATTTCCGCATAAAATCAATAACGAAAAAGGTCTTAAATTTCACATATTCAAGGAAAATTTCATATGTATTTTTTATTCAAAGATTGGATTGTTTGCTTTAGTCATAAGTCAGTCTCATTGACTATTTCAATTCTTTTTTGAGGTCATCGTTAAAATGACCTCAAACTTGAAGAAGCCATTAATGTTATGCCAATTATCGTGTACTCCACTAAATAACTTCCATCTCGACCTTATCCATCCTGCTCACCTCCAATGTCATCCTTTCTCCCGATATTTTACTTTTATTTCTTCTTCAGTAATGATTCACGAGCATCATCTATTAGTAATGGATCGTTGTTGCTAAGTAACGATGAAGAGGATACTGCAGATAATGAATAATAGTATATAATATTAAATGTAATTTTTTATCTCTTCTTCTGTTCTTTGTATTTTTTCTAAGTTCTCCATAAATCAAATTCAAATTTAAATTCAAGCTTATCTTTATTTTTCTAATTTTTCTCTTTTGTTTATTTACATTAACATCTTTCATAAATTACACTACGTAATATTTACGCCAATTGAATCAAAAGATAAAATGGTGTCATTCAACAATACGCGATAAAACTATTCGCCAATGTTTTATCATTGATAAGAAGAAACGATCTGGTAAATGTCGATTGCATTTATTATTTCAATCAGTTGAAGAAATCTCTTGCCATTCTTAGAAGGATTTACTTCTAAGATTTCGAAAGAATAATCCTTTCCTCTTTTCACTTTAATCCTCTTTATTTGCTCCAATAAGTAGACAATGAGCGAAGTTATGAAATCTTTGTTTTGATACTTTTCAGAAGGAATTTAAGAAGTTTCTGAATCCTTCTTAGCTTCACTTATATCATTGTATTTTTATGTTACGCGGAACTTTGTTATTAATGTTTGATCATGCATGTTAGATTTTTAGATCGTTCAAGCTTCTACGTTTATCATTCCTTAACATTGTTATTGTTCTTTGACAAAAATTGAGAAATCAAAGTGATAGTTCAATTTTTTTTTGATTTAACTAACTGTTTAATTTTTTTAAAAAAAGTTTTTAAATTAACAGAATTCGCGCCCTGTTATTCACATATTTTATATAATTAAATTAAAAAATTTTTTAATTACCTTATCAGGTAATTAAATTTTCTGCTAACCAGTCAAACAATATATGTGACATAATTTTATTCTATTTTCAAAAATTATATTTCATTCAGAATAAGAACATTTCATCGATTTATAAAGAAGGAAGAAGAGAATTGTAATCTGAGAGGTACCGTAGCTCAGAAGCAGACAGAATAAAGTTAAGAAGTAAACTGAAACTTGTTGCCGTCAGGTGTCATTAACCTGTTGAACTGTTGTCGCTCAATTGTTAATCAATGCCTAGCATAATGTCAATCAAAATAATTCCTAAGCTTTATTTTCCAAAACAAGAAGTGCTAAGAATGCTTTTTCGTGCTCTCTCATTAGCTTCAGTAATATTTTCTGTTTCGTTCAAACAATATTTCAATTCATTTATAATAAAAATTAGCAGAATTTATTTAGAGGCTTCTGGTTGAATTATTACGTCAGTATAATTATTCAGAATTTTTTGATTTCAGATTACCGTATCATAAAGGAATATAAGAATCTGTTGCAATTATTACAACCGTTAAAAAAGGGAACGTAAGATTTGTTAGCGAATTAGATTTCAGAATTATGAGAGAGTATTCAGAATTATTCATTTTTATGAGTAATATTTCCATATGAAAGCTTTCATTCGAAATTGGATTAACTAAAATTAAGCGATGAAAAAGTCTTTAGAAGATTAATTGGATGGAATGCTACGAATGACTTTCATTGACAAATTTTTTAAAATCTTCAGAATTCATTGATAGAGATTAATTGGATGGAATGCTACGAATGACTTTCATTGACAAATTTTTTAAAATCTTCAGAATTCATTGATAGAGATTAATTGGATGGAATGCTACGAATGACTTTCAATTGACAAATTTTTTAAAATCTTCAGAATTCAATTGATAGTCTTTTCTACAAATCATCAGCATGAATAGATTTCTATACTGGAACATTCTGATAACTTTGATTATAGAAAGATAAAAATTATGATATCATTGATATATTTTTCATTAACGATTCGGAAAAAGTTGAAAAATTAGGAAAAAAAAATACACATTTCTGCATATTTTGTTAATTACTGTATTACTCCAATCATTATTATTTTTTTACGTGTATATTATATGTAATATGTGGCGTGAATATATCTGCATATATACGTGAAAACTAAATGATACACGTATGTGTACATTGAAAGATACACGTATATGTATATGTAAATATTAAAAGATATATACGTGAAAACTAAATGATATACGTATATGTTTTATTTTGACTTTTTTCTTGCTTTCTATTTACATTTCATTAACAAAGTTTCGAATCTTTCAATATTTTTTATATTTGTAAATAAATTTGCATAAATAATGTAAATGATTCTTTATGCATCAATGGATTATATGCATGCATATATATATATATATATATATTGTATATCTATTAGTAATTTTATTTAGTTCTCAATATATATGGATGACTGATCTCAGGGAGTCTTACAACATTTTGATTTTTTCATTCAACCATGTGAAATTCAATAATTACATCCGCGACAACCTGTATAGTGGACATAACCATCAAATATTGTCTTCTAAAAAGAAATCTCCGAATACTGTAACCATTTCTATTCATTATTTTTGTTCATTATTTAAATGATTCGATTTGTGGATATATTCTAATTATTGCCTTTTTTTATCCAATCAAAATTAAGAAAAACTAACTCATATCCATAGAAATACTGAAGTTTAGTAATCAAACAAAGCAACAGCAAAAAATATATTTTCATTCATAAGCAAAAATTTTAAAAACAACAGTATGATAATCAGTATTCAAAAGCATCACGTATCTTGATAATTTTGAAAAATATTGATAAACAAAACCAAGTACATTATATTTTAAGCCAACATAAATCAAAAATCAGCCTCATGTTAAATTAGTCAATGCATATATTTTATTATTATTAAACGACTTTGATTGACATATAGCAACTTATAATTAACTGTCGCGAATTACTATATATGCTATAAAATTAAAAAAAAAAAAAAAAACCAAATAAATACTGTTATTGAGAAATAATTTGAATAAGGAAATTCTGTTAATTTTATTTTCTGAAGAAAATGGCAATGTCTATGATCAAAAAGGACAGAAAAATCTTGGCGCAAATGTTCTCTACACCGTTCTTCATTTTCTTCTTTCCTCAAAGATTTATTTTTCCTTAGCAATGTATGTTTATATCCTGTATTTGAATGACTGTCGAGAAAAAAAAATATTTTTTTTCGATTGATAAGATTTGATAGAATTTGCAGAATTGATGAATTTCAATGTTGAATCGAATTTAGAACCTGAAACATCATCCATGAGTGATGCTTTATATGATTGTATACCTCCGGAACTAGTAATCAAGATCGATGGTTATTTATCATTCGAAGATAGCCTTCATTTTCAGGTATCCGTAAATTAATCATATTAAGTGGAAGATATATGTTTGTAAGTACTAGTTTCGAACTTAAATTACAATAATGGATTTAAGTCTAATTCAAATAATAAAAATTAATACTAATTCAAATAATTTCAAAATTTTTTGAAATTCTTGAAAAGTGTCATATTCTAACTTAGGTAATTAATTATCTGAAGTAATAAGAATTAATTTGAAGCATGACATATCATTATAGCAATGCTCGAATTATATCAAATCCGCATTATGCTCCAATTGGTGTCAGTATGACAAAATCCAGGTATGCCAATATTAATTATACTAATATCGGCAAAAGATCTCCCATAAGATCTTGTCAAATTATCGATTCACTACAATTATTGATTGGTTGATTTTACAGATAAGCGATGACCCTGTCGATTGTTGTATTATTAGTACCAAAAGACGTGCACCTAAACGAAATTTTTTGGAAGCCAGTTTGAATACAATTTTTATAAGTTAGTCTTTCATTTTTAACTAACTTAAATGAAAATATATAATAATATAATGATTAAATTTATTCTTGGAAGTTTAAAAATTGGTTTTTCCAGAAAAGAAGAATTAATCAGTATAGGCAAAAATGAGCTTATCAAAATTATCAAAGTTTTGATGATTATATAGTAATGTGCGAAACAGAACTTGAGAAAAAGATAGATAAATACTGGCATGTATTGTAAATCTTCCGAATTTACCTGTTTTTTATTTTTTAAAGATTGCATTAAATTAACAAATGATGAAAGTATTTCAGCATGTGATAAGATTGTGGAAATAATGATGATTATGAAAGATATCGGATCATTGCAGAAGTGTAATTCTGAAGGACCACAATTACTAAGAGGTTTTAATTTATGGTTTCTGTATTCTTTTTCAGAAAATTTCCACTATAACCTGTTCGATGAATTTTACATTAATATTGATATTAGAATGTTAACAATGGTGGTACCACTTATTAATTCTAATAAGGGCGTTTCCTTAGCAGTTGGATGTCATGGCACTGCTACTGATTAAACTTGATCGCTTTACAAAACATTTGCTTTAAGAATAATTTTTTCAAAATAATTAATTTTGTTTGAGACAATGGAAGAATTGTTATAGATACATCACTATACCAAACAAATGGTTATCTCGGGTATCTGTTCTCGAAGACACCTCCACAAGTGGTAGCTCAACTTAAGATTGTCTCACTACATGTTGACATCATGTGTGAAATCTGAGACAATTGTGTTTTCCGTGTCCAACTCAAGATCTCCTTTATTCCATCCATCACTTGGCTGATTCCCATTTTGAAACTTTCATTCAGGTTTTTATTTTATTTTATAAGTGTTATTTAGATTTACTACAGTATACATCGCACCGTATAAAAATATTGTAGAAAATTTTATGGACAATATTAAAAAATAATAATTAAAATAAAGCAGTCGATTAATTTTCATTTATTGTTTCTGAAGTTTATATAAATAGAATAGGTATGGGAAACATTAGATACTTCTAGCAATGCTTTCAAATACTAGAGACTTCAAGCAATGATTTCAGAGACTAGAGACTTCTAGCAAAGCTTTCAAATACTAGAGACTTCTAGCAATGATTTCAGAGACTAAGACTTCTAGCAAAGCTTTCAAATACTAGAGACTTCTAGCAATGATTTCAGAGACTAGAGACTTCTAGCAAAGCTTTCAAATACTAGAGACTTCTAGCAATGATTTCAGAGACTAGAGACTTCTAGCAAAGCTTTCAAATACTAGAGACTTCTAGCAATGATTTCAGAGACTAGAGACTTCTAGCAAAGCTTTCAAATACTAGAGACTTCTAGCAATGATTTCAGATACTAGAAACTTCTAGCAAAGCTTTCAAATACTAGAGACTTCAAGCAATGATTTCAGAGACTAGAGACTTCTAGCAAGCTTTCAGATACTAGAAACTTCTAGCAAAGCTTTCAAATACTAGAACTTCTAGCAATGATTTCAGATACTAGAGACTTCTAGCAATGATTTCAATAATTCTATGAGATAAGATAGTTGTATCTGAAGATTAATAATTATAAATCTATTCAAACTACAAATCATCTTTTAATTGTTTTTTCATTTGCAGATTTCATTTTGTTCAGCAACAATACAGCCTGAAGATTATTATCTTAGAAATATGCTACTAAATGGTATGGAAATGACACTGAAAATATTGCCAAATATTGCGCAAAAACTGATTTCACTATTGGTAAGTTTTTACAACTAAAGCATTGTTAATTTTAGGTGTTAAGATATCATTTTTTTTTTGATTCTCAAAGAAATTAATTCGTCTATCTTTCTTTCATGGATTTGATAATTAATTTTTCTTTTTTGAATAATCAATTAGAATAATTAAGCTACCAAAAACTTTAAATTTTTCAAGATGGAATATAAAAGCTTAATTCTCAACATAATTCCTTATTCTTTCCAATACATTAAGGATTCTTTTTTTACTGAAATGAGAATAGACTTAAGTTTCAAGTTAAAATTCTATTTTTCCTTATTTATTGTAGATGCGGCGGAAGGTTACGCAGACATGACAGTTGAAAAAGGTAAAATGGAATATTCATTTGCATTTTTCTATTACAATCCTCATATTTGTGGAATAGAGCCACAATCAACAATGGAAGGAATAGATCAAACTAACGAGCAACTGATAAATTCATCTTTTCCTGATAGAAAATTAATGAATAATAATGACAGGAATGATAACAATGATAGTAATAGAAATGATAATAGTAGTAGCAGTAGTATTGGTTGTAGTAGTAGTAGTAGTAGGAGTAGTAGTAGTAGTGATAATAGTAGTAATAGTGGTACTTTAGTATGTATGAATGCTCCAAATCAAATTTATTGCCAAAGTGATTTGCAAACCTCAGAAGCAATATATACATCTCTTTGGAGAAGTTTAACGAAAACTCATTAGCAAATTGAAATGTAATTTATTTAAAATAACTAATTAATAACAACGGCAGGAATGATCAACTGCATGTTCTGATTATCAAATAGTTCGATTCTAGAAGTATCTGGAAAATATTATAAACTAATAATAGGATAATATTATTATTTCATAGCTAGTTTTTTATTTATAATGCAAAATTATTCAAATATTTCTTTATTTCAAATTACGCTTAAGACTAAAATTAATATATGGCATAGTTACGCTACGGGATATATGGTCTACATTGAATAATAAAACTTTGGCATTGATATTCAGGGTGTAATATTTTGATCTCTTTATATATATTTTATACGTTATATTTGTATAGTTATTTCTGTGTTTCCAACGGCATAATTAGCCCGGGCAAAAAAAGAAACATCTATTATTCAATTTCAGAACATGAAATTAAAGTTCATTTTGCGTTTCTTTACGTTCTTTGTTTTATCAGAAATAATTTTAAATAGAGCAAAAGACCGGGCTTATCGCCAAATTATCTATCGCTATCATTTACGGTGAATAAGGAAGAATATTTTTAAGATATATATTATTAGTACAACATAGATAATCAATATTCTTGGATTGCTGATGATATTTAGAATTTTCTGAATCCTGATGCAATATATTTGTAACGCAATTATGAATACATGCATTAATGCAATCTCGTGCATATCCTTATGATATCAGTTATCAAAATCATATTTAGCTAATAATTCAGTGAATAATTTTGCAATAAAGGTATGGTTAAATTTAGCTTGTATTTCAAATGACGATATTTGTCAAAAATATTACATTGTAATGGTATAGAAAGCATTCAAAATTTCATAGACAATAAAACAAGTAGTCTATGAGATTTGGAACTAATCAATAACATATTTTAAAATAAGCAAAATATTCTCTAGAAGATTATTTCATGATAAATTTATTATCTTTAGTATCTTTAGCACAATGTAATTATCAAATTTTATTGAATGGAAATAACTCAAAAAGAAAAATAATGCAAAAGAAAAAAAAATATTTTTTAAAAGCAGTATTGGAAAAAATCAGATAAATACGGTAAGTAATAATGAATGAAAATGAATAACTTGTTAAGAAATGGATTCTTGTCAAGCAATTAATTTCTCTGTCGGGGATCATACCCTTCAATCAAATTTAAAATCTAATGTCCATTTTCTTTACCAGTTTTATCAAACTTAATCATAAAATAGAAAGAAATTTGGCAGGCAAAAATTTCAGACAATTCATCTGTCTATTTACATTCTTTTAATTACAAAATTTAACATTTTGTCTTTCAAATATTTACTTAAATGAATTTAAAATTACTTTTAAAATAACCGTCGATGTGTTCGTAACAAAACTGGTTCCAGCTACAAAATTTGATTCAGAATTTATTCCAGCGATAATTGATAAAAATCTTAAATAAAAAAAAGTATGTTAATTTTCTCTGACCTTATTTCACCTTTTATTGATTTTTTCGCTTTTAAATAAATATGAATTGTGTAAAAAGTGAGTAGTGTTGCATACATTTTGAGTTCGAATATTTTCTCACTTAATTAGTTGAAAATTATTTAATTGACATTTTTCCATCATGAATTCTTCCCTCAGCTGCTGCTGTCTTTATCAGCACTCTAATTAAGTTATGATTGAGCCGAAGAAAATATTTCTAATAAGCGATTATTCTGATGGATGCAGAATCTCCTGGAAAATCAGTCTTGTAGCACTAGAATGATAAGTAATGATCAAATTATGAAATAATTTGATCAATTTATCAAATTGTTAGGACAAATTTTAGGAAAAGAATTAACTCTAAAATTTTTCCTAAATAAATGCATCCAAAGAAATTTTTGTGGTTTCCAGATTATAATCAAATTTGGATCATTTTAAATTTTCATTTTAATTTGAATCATTTGGATCATTTCACATTATTATAAATTTACTTTGATATTTCTTGATTGGCGAGCGATAAAATCTCATAAATCATGTAAATTTTATTGTTTAGTATTGCAACATTTAAAAACTCATTTCAATGTTTTGTTTTGCTTTTAAATTCGAGCATGCGATTAATTTTGGCAATTGATCAATTTTCTGATAAAAACTATTGATAAAAGTAATAAAGATTAATGGTAAAACAAAAAAAGTATAGTGCGATGGTAAAACAAAAAAGTATAGTGCGATAAATTTTTAGATTCGTAAATTTTAAATTACTACGAACAGAATTTATAGTTCAGTTATTGAGTATAGCACAAAGATAAAATTAAGTTCAACCTTTGTAAAGAACCTGAAAATTGTAAAAATGTCAAAATGTTTTTTAATTAAGAAAGTTCATGCAATCTAAAAACTGATTTTAAATGTTTCATAGCATAAAACATTAAGTCTCGAAACTTGCTGAGATAATTTGATTTAATTAAGATGGATGAAATTTTGATATTCTTATGCCAATCAACTGCCACAATACTGCTCTCATTAATAGCATTGGTGATATCGTTCCGCATGTATCACTTCATTGTTGCATTATCTTCATAATAAAATTAAAAAAATAAATAAATATTGATTAATGCGATAAATAATATTCTCGATTTTTGCATTAATCATAATCAAATTAAAAAAATAATAAATATTATTAATGCGATAAATAATATTTCTCATTTCTCTAATCAATCATGAATTATTACTGTTTTATTTCTCCCATCTATTATCTTATCTATCATTTCAAATTTAACCTGTCCATTTATGGTTATCAAGTTTTGCGATTTAATAGCTTTTTTCTTTTCGATTCTGATAACTTTATTTTTCAGCACTTAAATCTTTTTATTTATAGCAAGATACATGTATTTATATATCAACATGTATATACCTTAATTTAATTAATTTATTGGGCAATTAATTAAGCGAATCCTCTTATTGCTGTAACACAGGTGACTGTAATTTATTAATGTGATTAGTAAATTGATTTTTAGATGATTTATTAAGCAACCAAGTGCGAAATTCAAATTGGTAATTTTAGGGGAAAAATTGATAATTATTTAGATGGGAAATGGTTAAAAAGTTAGGAGGGAAAGAATATATTCTTGAAAAACATAAAATAAGTCAAAAAGATATTACTGCATATCACCTGGTCAATTTCAAATGACCATTGTCTATGCTGATAAAACAATTTAAATAGACATTCTAATGGCTAACATTTTGCATAAATTATCATTTATCACTTAATTACTGATCAATTTAATGGCATTTACGGAATTAAGAATAAATCGATAATTTATGTTAAAATTCTGATTACCTCATAATGATATGTTATGCACCACTTTCGTGATATTGCTGATATCATCTCGTCATTGCATATTGAATGAGGAATTGTTATAGATAAATGAAGAAAGTCATCATTATTGTTATCGTCATATTATTTGAATGTTCGCTAGTTTTTCCATCCCATAAAGCTGCTACCTTTGTTGATTGTTGTTTGGTGCCGAACATTCCTGGTAAATATATTCCTAAACTTAAATTTGTTAGAAGTCTCAAATTTTAATATTAAATTTTAAAATTAAGCTTAAATTGAAAACTCATTTTAGCATCACTTTGCCCGAAATCATGCAATAATCATACTAATAATTCGCATTCATTTCTATCAACTTTACCATTTACACCTATCACTTCTCTTTTTTCGCTTCCTACATCTACTCCTTATCAAGCTTATCAGGTACTTTTCATTGACATATTTCTTCTTATATTTATAACTATAAAAATTAATATCATGCTCATTTGAATTAGATTTGCTAATTTGCATGGTAGTAAGATGATGATATATCCGATGGACACTTAGAATTTCGATTATCTGCAGTAAAATTAATAAATTTTGAAAAAGACAAACATCCATTATACATTCATACTTTTAGTAGAATGATTGATATTTTATCTTTTCTATATGTTGAAAAAAATTTGTATGAAAGAAGAAAAGGTTGATTGTTCTAATTTTTTCATTCATAAATTACTTATTTTACCTTTCTTTGTTATTATTTTTGGCAATTTTCAAATGAAAATGATGAAAATGGTAAAAACAAAAGAACAATTTTAATTGAGAATATAATTTTTTTTAAATATTTTCGATGAAAATTTATAGAATTATGATATTAAATTAATTTTTTCTTTTTTTTTGGAATTTATGATGCAAAAAAATTATTTGCTAATAATTTTTTCATGCATAATGTAAGGAGACGTTAATGATAGTGCTAAATATTATTTGATGATAACAATGAAATTCATCAATTTCAAATCGATTTATTACCGGAATCTAATCAAGCTTATCAGTTTTAGATCAATCCTTCATCGGAATTTACACAATTTGCTTATGTAAAAGCACAGCTGCTCCCTGAAATATTCAATGATAATTCATTTCAACCACAATTTTACATACCGTTGATATCACTACAGACAATGTCGAAATCACAACGAATCTTACAATTATTATCTGTTCTACCCGTACAATTATCCAAAAATATATCACTACACAAAAAAAAAGTCAGATTCCATCGTATGCGCTAATTTTTTGAATTAAAAAATTTTTTTTATGGATTCAAGAATCTTCTGTATCCAGAAGACAACAATAAAGAATGATAGATATCAGATCATCGGTAATAAAAAACGTAATTTTTTCATTTGCTTAAAAAAATTTTGCAGCAACAAAAAATGACACAACCAAAAAAGAGATCAAAATTCGGAAATACTGCGAGAAAAAATAAACCGTATTTTGATGAGGTATGCAAAAAAGTTACAATGTTGGACTCACTCATCATCTTCCTTCCCATAATTCTAGAAAATCCTTCTACCGAAAGTTTTGAAAACTCCCTGAAAATTATTAATTAACTTTTTCTAAAATCATCGGAAAAAGATGGTGATTATTACCTGTAAAAATTTTTAGATCGTACTATTATTACAAATTTACATTATGGATATGGAAATAGATTGCATGAAAATAGAACTTTTATTGTCAGAATAGTTAATCAAATCATTGCTCTAATCATACATGATACAGATTTTTCTTTCCTAACTTTCATCTATGCATTTCGAGAAGACGAGAAATATGAAGGATAAGGAAGTGGCTGATCTTCTGGATGCAATTGAAGAGTTCGAAAATGGAACGCTACAAATGCATGAAGCTCCGCCAATACCAATAGCATCTCTTATTATTATCGCCGATTCAAAATGCAATATATAATGAACTTAAAAGCATACTTATTAAGGTAAGACTAATTAAGTCATTTAAATTTTCAATGGCATAATTGCTTTAAATATACAAATTTTGATTTTCAAATTTTTCCACTTATAGATGATTCCCTTTTTCTCTTTTTCCAAACGAATAATTCATATCAGTAATTGTTTTTCGAACATTAAATAAAAATTATTGTTGAAAATTAAAATGCAAATTAAATTTGAGAAAAAATTGCCCAAAATCTGGAATTGAAACCATTATAAGAATGAAAATTTCAATTAATTAAAAAATGGAATTGCACACTTAAAGGAGGAAAAGAAAATTTTCTTACTTGTATTTTAACGATTACTGAATAAAATTTGATAAAAAATCAAATCGTTCATTGATATTGATTCTCTAAAAATAATATTACAGAATATTGGAGAAGATTTGAATATGACAAAACGAATGATCCAATTAGTAGCCGAAGCTAAATTCGGTGGTCACTTTAATGTGATATGTTCTAGGAATAATTTTTCATTTCTGACCAACACACAGTTATTCTGCCAAGCTACGAAAGGTAGCGTGAGCTGTCACGCATATAGGCTACTTTCATAATCACTGATAAAAATTGCGAGTTGAATTTGAATTGCGCATTGCAGTTGGATTCTACTTTTATGATTCCCATCTTTCAGTCTCAATTGCAATGAAAAAATACACAAAAATTTACGAATACAAGTTTGTTGAAGTAATTGAAGAAAATTTGAATCACTGAAACGACTACATTGAAATTAGTGATAAATTTATGAAAACAGACTTGGGAATGGTAATGGAAACGCCTTCATTACAAAGTCAATTTTGAAAGTTTTTTCTAATTAAAGATAAAATTTTTGTTTGAAGAATTGTAAGATAGAATCTGAGGTACAACAACATAAAGCATAAAAGAGAAGTACTATTCTGCAAACAATAAATCAAATATATATAATGCATAAATGACAATAATATGTTCCAAATATTAACAATACTCAAACATTCATTTGATCGTCTATTGTCTATATAATTTTTTCCAAATATGCTATGAAAAATATACAATGATTTTGTAAATTTGGCGAGGGACAATGCAACAATAAGCAGTTCAATAAATTCAATAATAATGAAAACATAATTTGGCACATGAAAAATAAAAACGACAAATTTGTAAGTTAACGTACTGATCAAAAAACAATTATACATCCACAATTTACTATATAAAAAAAATCACATTGAACATAACTTAAAATATTTTTAAAAAAATTTTATTAGAATTTTTCCTGAAAAGCAAAAACTATCAGCTAAACGTTTCTTATATAAAATTTAATATGAGAATTTTCATCAAATTGAAACTCTGTAAATAAATTTCGAAAAGAACCTCAACTTACGCATTTAACTTCTGGATCATCATACAAAAAAACAAATTGTTTATAAAATATACCAACTTATAACTGTAATCGAATATTATATTTATGCACATTTTTTAAAACTATTTCAATCCTTATGACTTGATGGCTGTCTATTTTTCTTTTCTCTTCATAAATATTTCAGATCGTGCGACAGTAGTAAAGAAATTTTTAACAGCATATATATACTTGCTTATATTTCATAATCTAAATTCCTCGTTGAAAAAAGTGAGCTGAAATATGAAACTATTTTTTTCTTCTGGATTATAAATAAATGGAAAATTCAAAGCCTGAAAAATTTAAACAAACCAATATCTTTTATAATTCATCGAATTCAAAAGTAAATAATAATTTTGGTATTTTTAAATTATATGATCCTGAAAGGTTCCAAGCAGTTTTTTAACTACTACCTGAGATCAAGATTATGAGAATTTTTCATCGATTTTTTTGAGTTACAGGAAATTCGAGATGTTTCGTCCTGATTTATATATGTTAGGATTATAGCAAAAATAGAATCAATAGCAACCGAGCAGTTTATCAATAACATCAATCATAAGTTTCAATTTATCCTCACGCAGATAATGTTCAGGCCAAAATTTTTTAGCTAGAATCGTTCCCAGCTCTAAAGCTAATGTATCACGTACTGCTGCGTCATCATTAGGTACATGAATTCCAGATTCAACGCTACTAGTCTGAATTCTGCATCAATTAACGGCTGTTTTATGCTTAACAATGACAACTGATCTTGATTTGAAGAATTTGAAGAACAATAATTATCTGCTTCCTGAGAGTTACTACTCGAGCTATTTCCGAGAGCATTTGAAAGCATCTGTTGCAGTAATAGGTTCAGATAAACGTTCATCGCTGAAGCATTACTGTCATTAACTGTACCATTAGCAGTCATTTGTAAGAACTGACTAAACTGTTCAGATATGCCTGGAAACAAAGATGACGACCCATCAACAGATTCCTCTCCTATATCTCTGTCATCTTCTTGTTCCATATTCAATTGATTATTATAATTCGTTATCTGAAAAAGTAAAATCAATAAGAGCAAATGATAATTAAATTATAAAATAGGAACCAAATTTTTTAAAAAACTCAGTACAAATGATAAAATCATTGTATCTCTCCGAATATTCCACAGTTAAGTGGGATCTATGAAATATGTAGAATAATAAAACTTGAACAATTCTGGATCAAAAGATGAAATATTTTCAAACTACCTACGTATTTTACGTTTATCAAAAAAATAAGTTTGTCAAAAAATAAGTTTATCAAAAAGCCATTAGAAAGGATCAGGATGAATTCAACAAATATTTCAATATCGCATTGACATTAAAATATGACAAACTTTCTCATATAAGAAAATGGATTTCGAAATTACTTACTAAACGCTAATGATATATTCCAGATTAAATAGGCTTTTTGACAAATTATTTTCCATAAAGCGCTCTAGTCGCCACATCTTTTCTATTTTTATACTTTGCTGCTTGTACAATTTCTCTCTTATATTGGAATGGTAGAAAAAAATCCGAAACCTGATGTTTTGCTGACAAAAAACCATTCCCGCTGGAGAATTCTTGCTGTTTTTGTCGATTCCAATAACGTTGAATATATCTAAAACAAAATGATCAATCCTTCATATCACTGCATTCCGCTGTACAAATCAGTGAGAATCATCAATCCATCGACTTCTCAAAAATCTTCATTTCACTTAATTAGAGAAATTTAGGTGGACAATTTTGCCTAAGGCATTAAAATCCACCTTATCGCATCAAATCTCTATACTATCAATCATCTCATTGATATTTAGATAATTTTATTTTGTTAGTCAATCAAAAGTTATATCTATTTTGCCAGAAAATATTGAAAAAAAAAAGCAAATTTTACGTATCATACCGTCTTTCAGCAGCATAACTCGTTTTAGTAGATTCACAAACATCATGATATTGCATTTCAAGATCCCGAGCTTTCTGGATTATCTGAGACGGTGAAACATTACCCTTTTGAGCCAATTCTCGAAGCAGCGTACGTCTTCGTCGCTTCTACATAAATGTTAAAAATTTTTTCACAAAGAATGAAACTTAAAAGAAAAGATATTTATAGATGTAAATAGTCATGAAGTAATTACAAATAATTATAGATAACGATTAAATAACACGATTCATAGATAATAATTAAGAGTTACTGAATCCTACAAAATTATTTCATAAAAAAGACTAACAAATTCGGCATCAAAATTTGGTTCATGAACATGTTCGCTAACAATTCTCACGTTTGTATTATTGTAATCAGTATGTAGACGTCCTTTGCATTTCTTTTTGATGCACCTATAGAAAATAACGAGAAAAATAATGCATTATTTCTTTTCGACATTCAAAGCATCAGATATTTAAAGAGTAGAATGCTAATAAAGCCAAGTGAAATGTATACAAGCTAGTTAGGCTATATTCATTAATTTCAAATGATTAATTTCCAAGTGACTACCGATAAGCTTTTAAATTACGCGCTCGATCGACTCGAACTTGACGATGCTCATAGCCTTTGAATATAATCAATGGTCGTCCTCTGGCGGTTATATCTAACGAAAATGAGGATGTCCCAGGGATTGATCCCTTTGTCTCTTCACTCTCACTGAAATTATACAAAATAATCAATGAAATTTTCCAATTTGCTAGCAAAAACTATTATGGACCAGATAATGGCAAATTCAAATAACAGTATAAATCAAATAAACAACAGTAAGCCAATTTGATTTGTATCCGGTCCGGGTTAAAGGTTAACAAACAT